>VYZM01003660.1:738234-756963 GCA_013398915.1 Dromas ardeola
CGAAAATAATTAAAAATGAAAATCAAATCAATCACTTCACGTGAGCGTGCATGGAGGACGGTGGCGTTACAGAAAAGACAAATGAACCTACCCCGCGGAAGGAAGGGCTCCCGCCCCCAGGCCCCTGTAGCCAGGGTGGCCGCGGCGACCCCTCGGGCTGGGCAAGGAGGAGGGAGAGCCGGTTGCCAGACCCCGGCAAGCCCCGGGGCGAGCCCAGAGGTAGCCAGAGCCGAGGCTGGGAAAGGCGCCGGGTCCCGCGGCCCCCGGGGACGGCTGGTCTGGGACACGTCCTTCCGAGAGGGGAGTGCGGGACCCGGGCGAGGAGCGACGGGGGGTGGTCCTGGCGCCCAGGGCCGGGTGTCTGGAGAGCGGCCATCCCGCCAGCTGCCCAGGACGCTGATCACTGCCAGTCCTTAGCTAGAGAGTCAGATCTGGGAATTTATTGGGGGGGAGGAAATCTGAGGTAAGTGGTGGTCCCGGACCAAGAGGTGGGGGCTACGGACTCCACCGCGGGACCGGGAATGGTGGCCGGAGAGTTACTCGGGAAGCCCTGAAGACAGAGGATGTCGTGGCTTCCATCACCATCACCACCATCCGTGTTAAAAAGAAAAATGAAATAAAATGGAAATCACGTTGTGCTACACTTCCGTCCGTTAATTTTATAATGGCTCATAGCTTTAGACTTTTAAATCTGTAGTGTATTAATTTTTTTCTACATATGTTTCACATTTCTCACTTAATATAACATAAATAAATTTGGTTAATAGATTTAACCTGCACATTTCAGCCACATTAATATATATAAGAATCTGTTAATGGTATAAATAATTCTTTTTAAATAAAATAAATCTGATATGTTACATAATACTGATAAAAATTACTGTTGCTAATAGTTTTGTAAGCCACCCTTAATTTTTTGTTTTAATACTGCGAGCTGGATGCTGGAATTACTTTTACGAACGCTGCGGAGCATGCCCTTCCATTCTACTGCAAAACCAAACCGTAATCAATACTGATCACATTATTCAAGCAGGGCCTCTGCCCCCTCGAAAGTAAACACGACGGTTAATGACGTTAGATAATTTAAGCTAATAAATCTAGGGGGTTTTCAGGGGTCAACGTTACGGGGGGTATAAACTGTTTAGTTTATCAGGTGGCTATGAAACTTTAACTACAGAAATGGTTGACTAAAATAGCCCATCTACTTTTTTTTTTCTTTTTAATAAAATCTACAGCATTCTACTTTAAAAGTTAAGTAAATAAAAACGCAACCCGTAGTTGCGGCCTTTGAATTATTAATTAAGAGCTGTGATCCCACATCCCGTTAGGAACCTGCAAGGCTGCACTCTCCTACAGAGACCTGAACCGGAGTGCGGTACTTCCAGGCGAGGTTCATTCCAAACAGACAGGATCGATGAACACTCAGTGGCGTGAAGTGTATGTCAGAATTAAGGTATTACATTATCATGCCTTCTCTCTGCTGTTAAATACAAAAACAGCATCTTTTACATTATCATATAAAAGCATTTAGGCTGTATTTTTATTTATCACTTTACACTGGTAGTCTCTTGTATGTGTACTCAATAGAAACCAAAGAATTTTGTACACTATTTTTTGTACAATAAAAGATAAAGTGTGCATTAGGTACGCTTGTACATGACAATATTGTACAATATTTACATTTCAGATATCACCATGAAATTCTGTATTATCTATATACACAATGAAAATTTCTCAGAAACATTTGGACTATTTCTTATAATCACAATTTTAGTATTATAGAAAAAAAAAAATTTCAGTAATCATCTGACATTGTTACTGCAACCTTTCGAGATTTCTGATTGGCTTCTCCAGCAACCGCTATCCCTCCTAAGCATCAAAAATATTGTACCACTAATCCCGCGTAGCACCCTGTGATGGTATCTGTCTGTCTTCATATAAATATTGATATAACCACGTCTATATATCAATACCTACATATAGACTTTTGTGCACGTTCATTCTGGTAAGTACTGGACCAGTAACAAAGACATTCAATGTTATCTAGAGATCTTCCTCCTCTTGGGCTTTGGAGGCTTCACTTGTCTGTCTCCCTGGGGGATTTGGTGGACCTAAAAACAAGTATATTTAGAAGTTAGCAAAGAATATCGGTCAAAGCATCCAGCCAGTAATAAACGAGTTACAGGACTGCGTGAAGTGCTATTACAGAATGGTTCGCATCATTTCATGTTTACACGGAAGCCCGAATTAAAAGGAGTTTCAAGACCTTTAAGGCACTGGGGAGAAAAAGGCTGATGGCGCAGACGGCACCTCCCAAGCCTCTGCTGCCCTGGAGAAAGGTACCAGCTGCGGTCACCGTGAAACCGCATGAAGCGGGAACTGAACCCAAAACTGCAAGACAAACCTTTATACGTCATCGTGACGAGAGCAATAACGTAGAAAGTAGGCGGTGAGAAAATATTGCTAACAGGGAAAAATAAGAGAAGTCAAATTCAGGTCCGCGGTGGCATTATTAAGGAACAAACTATGTTCAGCAAACTCTGTCTTCATCTAATCATTAAAAGGAAATATTCCATTCCGAGTTAAATGCTAGATTAATCGGAGTGTGAAGCAGTTTCTCATCACTGAGTGCTCACTAAAAAGCCCGGCAGAAGGGAGAAGAGGTGGTGGGAGGCGCTGGCGCGGAATACCACCACCATCTGTCGGTGGAAGCGGGATGCTGTCCTGGGAAAAGCCGTCTGCAGCTTCCGAACAGCAGCCAGGACACGGTAACAAATCCTTTGGCATCGCGCTAAATTACTTCCTCGGGTCTGTCCCCAATTCCTTCAGCCCGCAACATTTCCTACGTATTTATTGGCCCTTAGCAATAACGCTTGGAGCTAATTATCTTGTTTGCACACGCTTTTCATTTAACACGTAACTGATCTCTGAACAGGAGTAGCTGAAAAAAATGCAAGTCACTAAAAAGAGAACCATTGATTGCCTACGGGTGTTTCTAGGAAGCATAACCTTTACGGAAATAAACCCCGATCACAAATTTTGTGACCGACCAGGTAATTAAAACAGAAATGAAGACTACGTGATGACGGCAGGTCCATCAGCTTGTCTGCGTTACGAAACAACCCCAGCAGCAAATCCAGCGACAGCAGTTTCCCCTGAGCCAGTCTGCATCATAGCTAAAATGCACACAGCGCACAGATTTCAGTATTTCTGCATTTATAAATGAAAAAAGGGTCTCAGGGGAATGGCCCCGTCCAAACACGCACCCCGTATTTATTTGTAACAGACCTACGGGCAAGTTCCGCTCGCCTTGTCCTGCCGAAGACAAGGGGAAAACGCCCGCCGCTTTAAATCAAAACTCAATCTCATTTTGTAAAATTCAGAAGTTTAAACAAAAGACTCGATTTTCTTATTACTTATGGCGGCCATTAAAAGCTCCTGAATGACTTATTTAGTATTTGCTGGTGGTTCTGAAGCCAGCTCTAAGCCTGCAGTCCCGTCTACGTTCCCTTTTATACACTCCAGGTGCTCCCCAAAGTTTTACTTCTACTTCTACATACGCACACGTACAAACACCTGCAGTGCTGAGCATCAAACAGCAGGAAAAAGACCTTTTCCAGGTATTCAAATCTTTTATACTTAATAATTTGAATAATTACCAATGATAAGATATGGCAGGTTACATGTGCTGTGATAGACTTTGTTGCATTTCTAAATATGCTTCCATGAAATTACAGCCACGTTTTAAATATGAAGACGAGTACATGATATAAACCAAACTTCATAGTCGAAAGATCCTGGGTTTATATAACAACAGTGTAATTACTGTAGGAAGAACACTGTTAGATTTGAGATTGGGAATACTCTTTTCTTTTTAACTTACCTTTCATGACACTATTCTTTCATTTCACATGAGGAAAACTTTATTCAAAGACTTTTACATTCAAAAGAATGATGCTTTTAAATGTGGTTTCAGTATCTTGCTACTCAAACTGAAAAATAAGTGAGCCTGATTTTGTGTCACTAGTCAGAGAAAACCCACGGAATACGAGCAGGACTGGAAATGACCCAAATATTATCAGGCTGCGTGTGTGGAAGTATGTCGAGGAATCTCTCCTGGTAAAAAAATAATATAATTGGCCACACAACTAAAATTTGACAACTTTTCCCATTTTCCAGAATGACTAGACATTTGCAAACAGAAGAAATATTGAAAATTCCACATTCTTTAAGCAAAGAGAAACGACATTTACGTTAGAGAGCAACCCACGCCAACTCCCCCCGCCTTCAACTGACACACGTGCAGAAACACAGAAAAAGGCGATTATTGCCAACGTGAAAAGAAACTTACATTCCCAGACATTTTGTCTAGTTCACTCATGGCCTCGTGTATAGCAGCTTCTAAATGGTTATTTAGCTTTCCACTTCTACAAAGAAAAAAAAATAAATAATGCCATCAGTAATTCTTAGGAGCAGAAAAAAAAAACTAAAAAAATTTAATAATAAACACCTGTCTCATTGGATATATTGCACCGGCTGTAGAGCCTCCCAGGCTGTCATAGCACAAATAGCAAGACCAGACCGACATACGATAATATGCAAATTAAAGGCTTGTGTTATAATTACAGAATTAAAATTAAAGCCAGCACTGCAGGGAGTTGCATGGTTAGTTACAATAGCCACAAGACGGATTACATCCATGAAGAAAAAGAAAAACAGCATTTTGTGCCATCTTTTTTTGAAATTCTTAGCAAAGGGCCAGACTCCGACGGGTTTGGAGCAGGAGTGACTCCAGCTCCTCGGGACTTTCTTAGCGAAGGACTAAACACGGACACTGCCGTCTCCTTGAAAAATCAGTGCGTGAGCTGCAAAATTCTCCTCTTACCCAAAGCACAAAGCTCAAAGTTAAATAACTTTAAATAGCCAGAGGAAAAGATGTTGTATTAGCCCTCTAAATAAGTCGCATTAGTCCTCTAACATGTCGTTAGTTTCAGCTGACAGCACACCGAGGGCTATGGTGAAGGTAAGACGACTTTCTTCTTGCAAAGCAAAAGTTGCCCCAAGTCATGGGGCAGCTCCATACCCATCTAATTTTACAGTGACACTTTTTGATTTATGTATATTTCTTTTTTAAAGAAGTTTCCCACTTGGACACCATGCTCTGCACGACAGCTCATACTTCTACGGCTCCGTGTTCACACCTCAGGGTTTCAAGCCAGCAAATGGTACTTGAGCACATTTTACTATTGTTTGTCAACAGCTTGTTGAGGCTCTGTTAAAAACGGGCATGTGTGTATATATATATATTCAGATAGGCTGGTTCATTCATGACTTCAACTGAAGAGGTACATTTAGAAGAGTAATGGACATGAACAGAAATGGCTAAATATGAGATGAGCGAGAGATATCATCCTGGAGCTGAGAGACATTATTATGAGCATCCATCACAATATCCTCAGGACATCCCTGCTTTGGGGATGCAGAAACAAGGGGAGGAGGAGGAAGGGAGCCGTCTGCATCACAAGGGAAAATAATGGCAGAGACGGGTGATAGAACTGCTGGTCCCAAGCTGGCATGGATGGCCGGGTCACCAGGACTCTCCTTCACAGGAGACACTTTCTAAAAAAAACCCTCTCCTTTCAATAAAGAAAGATCATCCCGTCAGCTGGGACATTCTTCCCTGAGACTTTAAGATTTATAGCGACTAAAAGCATTGGCGAAAGCCTGACGCGGAAGGAGCACAGACGCACTACCCAACCAGCGCGGCTCTAATCCCATCCCCCTCGTTCAGCAAGATGATCTTCATATCCATCAGTTCAGCTGGGCGATGGAAGATAGGAGATCAGAGGGTTTATTAGTCATTGTTCAAATGAGATATTCCCTCGCGCCATTTGGCACTGGTCATCTGCGCTACGCCAGGGCAGGAACTACAGACGCCTTACTGACCTGACGGCACAAACGTCAAGTATAGTTGGACTTCACGCGCTTACCAAGTTGCACAAGTTTAATGAAGGGTTTGAATGAATTAGTTAGAACAGCGGTAAAGGAGTTTTGTGCAAATTTAAAATTATGCATGCTGCTGTAGTTTAAAGCAACGGAAGAAATGATAAGATAAAACGAAATAAAGATTCTCCTGCAAAGCCTGACATGTCCACCCGGGTTTTTGAACTGCTCGAGCCAGAACTCTTGCAATCCCAAGTTTAAACTGTGCGACCTGGACAAGTGAAGGCACCCTTAGATAGCATAAGTGACGAACAAAATATTGTTTAGTGGCAGCACAGCTTCCTAGAAAGGTAACATGACTCTATTTATAACGCAGATATATTAATAACCCATAACACTGCTGACTTGCAAGTCATCTAGAAGCAGATTTCAGATGTCCAGTTACCTGCACGTGATGTGAAGTCACTTCATCAGCATTATGCTCTATCAGCAACCCACAATTGACAAATACTGGATTTAGGGTGCAACTGGAATTGCGTCCTATTACTTCCCTATTATGATACAGCTTTTAGCTTTGCAGACATTTTTCATCTTTAATTTAGTTTTAATGATTTCATATTTAATATATAACATAAACAGATATTATTGGATTGAGTCAAGGCTGTGCGCAGTGAAGGAGACTACTGCAGTGGTCCCGTAAGTAACATCTGTTGCCAAAATGGGACAATATACTATGGCTGAGACAAGAACTGTAGGAACCCAGTGAATAATTCATGGGGTTAAGGTATCCGAATGTCATTTGGAGGACCCGGATGCCATCCCCGCTCTGCTAAACGCACTGGACCTATGTGGTGCTCATCCATGCTCCTTCGACATAAATTTCTCGTGGGTTTCTTTACCCGTGTCTTCTATACTAGAAAACTGTTCAACTGGATGCCAGTACTCAATATGCGTAAGTGCTGAGTACTTATACAGGTAGGAAGCAGAAACAGGAGTATTCTACATGTAGCAATTATATCTAATGCTAAATGTTTTAAAAAACCTAGACCTGTGTGTAACAAGATACTAAAAAGACACATACCCCAGAGAGAAGACTACTGGAGATTACTAACTTTTCAAATAAATTTAAAACAGTACACAGGTAAAAGAGGAAGGGCCCCTGAAGAAATACCAAAAGATTTGAAATATGAAATAAGTACTGGTAGAAACATGGAGGAAAAACCCGTAAGGGCTGTAAAGCAACCTGAGGAAAGGGGCAACCAGGTGCCCCGGTGCCTGGGGTGTTTGGTGCCTCCTGCTTCCTTATGGGCAACCAGCGGGGCAGAACAAGACGTGACACAAAAAAAGGCCATTGGATTCAGTGGAACTGCGGACAACCCTTGCAGTCTGCTAAATACACAAATGCAAATTAGAAGATGGGATTTTTTCTTAAATTGTACTGTTTATTTCATCTTTAACACCTCTTTAAATTTGCTCCTGGTGTCACCTTCCTCGAGTCACGTATTTCGCTTCAGGGACATGAGCAAATAACTGGGGAGTTGCCAAAGGCCCTTCTGTGTTCTCACCACACATCCCTAAACTCCAGTAAGATATTTTGAGGATGATCTTGGAAAAACCAACCACCAACATTGTCTCATTGGCATAAAAAATATTTCTCTTAAGTGCCGCGTGACATATAAATAGAAGAAAAACTTACACCTTAAAAGGAGTTGAAGACAAATAATTATTTAATTCCCTTAAGCCTATGTTTATTGTGCTAAAGACAAGTACTGCAAGCTGACTTTAAAATTCTCACCCAAAGTAATATATTTTTCACTGCAACAGTAAATAAGCAACAGCATCCCAGCACAAATTCAATCACAGTACAGTTTCTACTCTTCTTTTATAGCTGTCTAGATGTTTTTTTTCTCCTAAAGTCAACCATTTTCCTCTTTTCGTCTATGCTGATGCTTCACGTGCTAATACTTACTGTCTCACGGTCTTTCTATCCTTGTATATTTATAAATAAAAGCTAAAAGGCAAGATAAAACCAAACAGTTCATACGTGTCTGCCACAAAGCTCTGCACTGAGCCCCTCCTCTGGTTAAATGCAGCCAGACTTCACAAATTGCGAAACGCTCCTCAGCGATGGGAAATAAACTGTATTTATCTGAATAAAGCTGTGCTCTGCCTGCAGCAGCAGCTGCCAGAGGGAGAGGGGAGAGATAAGAAGGGCAGATCTTGTTAAAAAGCGTATTCGGTCAGAATAGTTTTGATGTAATAACTTCTTTTGCTGTAAATTAGAAATCCTACACATGAAAGCTCAAACAAGTAGGCTGACATTTTACAAAGGCTACTGTAAATATCAGAAGATGCAATAAAAATGCAGATATCAAAGATCTCGGATGATTATCATAACCAACACAAGAAATTCAGAAAATTAACTCTTCAGTTTGGCCGATCTGCCAAGCTCCTCCAAATGCGAATCTTAGGAAGGAAAAGAATTTAATGATTCCATTACACTAGTAAATAAACGAGCGTTTACTTACTTTCTGTTCCTTTTCCTGGCTCGGTTGTAAGCTTCTAGACCTTCAGTTAGTGTCTTCAACTTCTCTGGCTCCACCTGAGTGAAGGTATGAACACCAAACCACATTACCCAGACCTGCAATTATTAAACACTGCTTTTACTTTACTGCTAGACATGCATTATTATGGAGCCTAATTTTCACTGCATCCGTAAGACACTAACCTTCCCGGCAAAGAATCAATTAATGTACGGCCACATACACCCCCTCACCCATATACGCATATATCGTCATTTCTCTAGATGTCCACACTAGCAATAGAAATACAAAAAACAAAACCACGACACGTAAGAAAACAAAGCTAAGATGGAAAATAGTAATTTTAAAACCTCGTTTGTCTTTATATTATTAATATGAACGCTGCTGTTAAAGTCTCGTCTTCTGCACTCACATTCTACAAATGTATTTCACACCTTTGAGCCCACCTGGAAAGCATTAAAATACCAAGTTGCCTAGTACGCATGAGACAATTTTTACAGATGCCATCAACACCAAAGCGTTACCCATCACCTCAAATTTCGGGATAAAGCATTTAAGGCTCAACAATGCCACTAATGGCACGGCCAAATTCACTCCGATTCCGGAAGAGCCACAGTACGTGCTTGAGTTAGAAGCGGGGCGGGCAGGGTGACAGGCTTTATTTATGCAGTATGAATCTACACCTTAACTGGAGCTCGCTTCAGCCAGCTAATTTATTAGTCCTGAGAAAGGTCTTTTTAAAATTTTTTTACTTAAGCACATACTTTGGTGATCTGCTGAGTCGGGAATGAATCTGAGCACGTGCTCAGCAGGGCCGCTGAGCTGGTATTTAAACCACTTTAACTGGAAATTTAAGTTCTCTCAAAATCAACCAGAATTATAATCGTTCAATCAACCTGTACATATAATGACTGGCACCACTGCACAGGTAGCAGGCAGTACTAGTATAAATAATACAAGCATCAAAGAAAACTAATTCTATCATCTGTATGATCTTATCGTTTGCATTCTCAGAACATTAGCCCACTTAACTCTGCATATTATTTTGATTTGGCTCAGTCATTTCTGCTTGTAAAAACAAAAAAAAAGGTATTTAAACACATCAATTTAAGAAAATGAATGGATAAATTCCCTTTTCTTTGTCAGTATTGCTACATTTCGCTTGACTTATTTTTTAATCTTTGCATAACTTAGCAAGAACCTTATATATAGCATTTGTTTCATTAAAAAGTACAGCTTGTATTCTGACACAAGGAAAATTAATTCTGTAAATACAAACGTATCAAGCATGCCTATATACAATCCCAAAAAGAAATTTAAATGCAAATTCCCTCTAAACCTAGCCTTTCAATCACTAAATAATTTATATCCGCAATGAAACTGAATTTTAGACGTGACAATGTGAAGTTAATGAGTGAGCAAGTTGTCAAAATCTCTAGAAATAAGGCCCAATATAATACGTGTGCCGACCAAATTTCACATGTCTTGAACTTACGCATCTGATAATGAAATTGGGGAATATACTGCCGTTTCAGGAACTTAGGAGACAAGAGTCATTATTGGTGAAATGTGCACGTGGGGAGGCAAGGCGTCTATTTTCATGAAATAGATTCAATTATGCCACAGATTGCAGCGCTTTTCCCTTAAAACTGTGCTTACTTTTCACGTATGACTGAGTATGTCAAATAATTCCTCTCCTAATGAAACTTTGGAAAAATACAAATGCGTACAAAAGAAATACTACCTATTTAAAACCTGCGGAGCTTTTCTAAGGATAAACACAAGAAAAAAAGGCACACAACACTCACAAAATGAGCAAACCGGCTTCAGAAGCTTATACGTTACATCTCCAACATGAAAATGGTATTATCGGAGGCAGCATTACTTTGTCTGCAATACACTACAGCTCAAGCCTTCATTTAACAGAATGTTCAAAAAACAGCTAAAAAGCCGACTCATATTTTTCAACCAACAGAATTAAAGGGCGATAACATAATCATCTTGATCCTTGGACGCTGTACTACATGACGGAGTTGCCATAAATGCTGAATTGTACATTATCCATATCCCTGGATATATATGTGTATATAAAGAACAAGCTCTGCAAAGGGTTGTAGGCGTCTGCCATTAGATATATGAGAAAGTTCAATGGTAAATGTTTTTATGAAGGGCTAATATCACGTTTGGGTCACAAGGGACATAAGGAACAAAAAGAAATCAGTATCTTCGTTACTGGAATTTTGTGATGGTAGAACAGTAAAAAATCTGCCATCACTTTTTTGAAGAAGTAGTATCAAATTGCTAACATGACACGGTATTGGAAGCAACTATAAAAGATATATTTTTGAATGAATAATATCATATGCCTTCATTTACAACAAGCCATTACAACACTAAATAGTACATACAGATGGGAGTTTCAGGACACTGATGAATCACACCTATTATTATCTGTAGAACTATAAAAGCTCAGTTTAAACTGCTGGAAAGTCCTATCGAGAACAATACTTGCCCCGCAGGAATCGCTACGAAATGCACTAACACCAACCCTTCGACTTTCACAGTGTTGTTCTCAAAGCCTTGTTCCTATTTAGGTGATACGATTGGGATAATAATCAAATTAATTACTTAATGAAATATACACATCCTCCGTTTTAGGATGCACGTAGCTTCAGGCTCGCTTCTTTCCTGTTTCAGAAATTGCTGCTGCTACTGGTGCGCTCCCCTTGGGTTCCTCTTTGATTTTCCAACAGCCAAAAAGCAAGTGTTCATTAGGAAAGAAAGGTGCGATATCCCTCCCTTCTCCTGCTAGGGCAACACCATTCTAGCTGCTCTTCAAACAGAAGCATTATTACTTTTAATACCCAAAGTCTTTTAAAATGGAAACGAAAATCAAATTATGGATGATATAAAGAACAGAGCATATACAAAGCACCATGGAATCCCAACAGCATAGCAAAACTAATGTTACAATATAGGAGGTCAATATTTGATTATACAAATACTTTAAAAGCTGTTTTAAGAAAGCTCTGCGGCAAATACAATTCTCAGAACTGCTGCTAGTGACTCCCACCGTGAATAGCTGCCTTTCAGGATTTTCTGAAGTGCAGAATTTCTGAAGACCATTTGATTTCCAAGGTTATTTCTTTTTGGTTTTCAAGGTTTTTTTTTTTTTTGGTTTGGTGTGGTTTGGTTTTTTGTTGGTTTGTTTGTTTGCTTTCCCTTCCTTCAGACCAGGCTGCCCAAACACCTGAAGAACGTAGCTGTAACAACACGCTAGAGGAGTGTTTGAACACGTGTACAGTTACTGCCTAGTTTCAACTAGAAAGACAATTATTATATAGCAGATGCACACTTTCACCTCTTCCATATTCCCCTGTATCCCACCTTTCAACCTCAACTCCTGACCTTGGAATTGTCATTCACTCTGTCCTTCTTATTGGAGAAAATTAGACATACTTTTTTTTTTTTAAATTTAAAATTATTATGATTATTATTATTAAAGGCCTTCTGATGTGAGAGGTGATCCACTACGTGAGATTCCTGATGAAGAACTTGAAAGAGTCTCTCTTGCTGCCTCCACAAGTACCTTGACCATACTGCACGTGCTTCAGTATACAATAAAATCTGTGCTACTGAATATAATATTACACAATGCTTGTATCATGTACATAAGAGACACAAAATTAAAGAAGGCAGGTTTGCACAAAAGCCACTCTACATTCTGGTAGCCACAAACTGGGGAGTAAAGTTATAAAATTGCTAAGGAGTACAAATGAAAAAAAAAGTCACCTCTTTACAAAAGTTGTAAGCTCTCCAAATATATCAAAACAGTCAAACAGACACGGATACACAATTTTGTGAAGTTAATACACAAATGCATACTTGGAACATATGTGCAGGGTGATTACTGAGTTCATAATTCATATGGGGCAGTGATATTGTACAGCTCCTAATTTTTCCAGTTTTGTTTAATCTTTTACACTTTGTCATCCATCTCATTTGCCTATACTTCATAAACTGACTTGTACCTTGCGGATCGAACCGTTATAAGGAATGAGCTCTTAAGCATTCAAATATTGTCACTAAAGCGTGTTGATTTCTCTGTAACGTAAATACTTTGGTTGAGCGTACTCAGACGGGAGCTCTTTGAAACCTCTGTGGCCAAAGAGATCAACAGAGAAGCCACCTGCAAAGAGAGACTAAAGTTCTCTTGAACTAGGGTTGAAACCATGCTGGCCGAACATCACCCCAGTTATTTATAGCACCAATTCAAAGGCCTGTTGGACTGTTTGGGGAAATTACATTTGCATATCAACCTCAGATAACTCTACAATCACGACCTGCGGTAAGACCAGCAGTGGTGACGCCACTGAGACGCCAGTTCCAGCCCAAGAAGTTCCTGAGCTACGCACTGGTGGGAATCAGAGGCTGTTGGGGAAGAAGCTCTCCTCGACATCTTCTTGTGCTCTCTCTCCCTGGATATCTGCTGTTGGCCACATTTGGGGGAAAGGAACGCTTTGGTCCAACCCACTATCACCATCCTTATGTTCTTACGACTGTTGTTGTGCAATGTACTGGGCAGGTTTATGGGGAAAAAGACATAATTTTTAAGTGGCTTGATTTCTCTGTGCCAGAGGTAAAACGTTATTTCATTACATCTTTCCTTCCTGCTTACATATTTTTAAAATTTGCTTTTTATAAAATGGCACTTAAAAGTATTTACATATGGAAGATGTGAAATGTTTTATAAGAACTAGAAAAATACAATATTATAGAAGTAGTGGAGACTAGAATGTGAAATATTTATCATAATAAAACAACCAATAACTCCTTGATAACTCTATTTTCTGTATATTCCCCAACAAGCATATGATTTGTCACCAACAACAAAAAAAGGATTTTAGTAGGAAAGAGCAAATTGGAGTGCTTTCCTCGCTATTAAAAGACGGTCAAAACCCCCTTTCAAGATGAAAATGCGCACACATTTCCTCTTAAAGAGCATACGTGTCAATCAGTGAGCTTTTACTTATTACAGACTCCTCAACCTGATTAGATCAGTTTTCCTTTTTGCCGTTTCCAACGCTTTTAGGTATCTCCATATCAGTTCCTTTGGACACAGCCAGAAATTCAACTAAATACACAATGTAAGTTAAACAATTTCTCGTTAACAACATTTTTTTGTGGAGCAAGTCCTTTGTGCACAAATTAGTCAGTAAAGCATAACCAGGCCAAAATATAATCTGTTTCATTGCGTTGGCAGAAGTTTCTCATTAGATAACTATGGGAAAAATTCAGTCCTGCAATCTATACTTACGAAAAAAAGCAATCTGCACTACTAAAATAAGAGACACAGAATAAAATAAAGAATGGACTGAGATAGTTTTGATAAACACTGGTATGGGCATAGGTACATGTGTATATCGATAGATATGTGCATATATATATATAAATATACCTTCCCCTCCTCAGCGTTTTGTTGACATGAATTGTGAACTTCTTCTTCTCTTACTAGTTTTCCAGGCCATGAAGTCAGTCCTTTGATTTGGCCCCAGACCAAGTCGCCAACATTAAACGTCCTCGGCCTGTAATGTATCAGCTCATTGGAAGAAGGGGAGTCTGGGTTCCTTAGGTCATCTTCACTACTGATGCTTTTAGCATCTGAAGGGCTAGGCACACACCCATTAATGCTTTTGGCATTAAAATCTCCATTGTAATGGATATAGTCTTTAACTAACGAACTTTCCAAGCTATTTGAGGAACTTGGAGATTGCTCTTCCAGGATCAGGTCTTGTTTAGAAGTGTTCAGCAACTCCCCAAATCCTCTGTTCTGCTGAGGCCTATTTCCGTTTATGTGTGCACATCGTTCCACAGTGTTCTCCAGTCTTTCCTTAAAACTCATCATAGTTCTTTTGTAATTGTTATACCTGAAATTCTCCTCCAACATTTTATCACTTTGACAGTTTCGCTGTGATAACAGTATCTGATGCTGCTCGCCTTGTAATAGTGGCAGTGTGGAGATGTTATTGGGCCTTTCGTGACAAGGACTACTATGAATATGGGCAGAGTGGTCTAGAAACTCATCACATTTCCATCTATTTATCTCACTGACAGGACTTTGCTCCCCTTCCCACTGTTTTTTGGGTGTGTTACAACTTGTTGATTTGTAATATTCATACCCATCCCCTTCACTTGAATTTTTACCGTGCTCTGAATTCTTCAGTATTCGTGTTCCTCTCGTGTTCCTTATCCTACCTTCATGATCAGAAACGGCAATGTTTCTTCCGTGGATTACTGCACTGACAGCGCTAGAAAGATTTAATGGGTCACCAATTGAGGCTGTGAAGGCACTCATGGCACTCAAAGCTGGAATGGGACTCATTTGTGTTGTACTGCTAACGGCAGTGGTGATCACCACTTGCATTCCTTTGCTTGCAGCATCTACAACCGCTTTGTAGATAGCGTCCACCGATGTATCACCCTGAGCAGCGATATTGAGGTTATCCTTTGCCTGTTGTCCGAGAGATGGTTCAGTTCTTTGCTGCAAATCACAAGATGTTTCTTGGAAAGGAGGAAGCATAGTGTTGGAGCTCTCGGGAACTGGTGCCATTCCCATTTGAGTGATCATTCTTTTGTTTAGGACAGCAGCATCTTCCTGCATCCTCACCTGGAAAAAGCAGAGAAAAAGATGGAAATTGCTATTCTGCCAAAAGTTCCATTTCAATAGAGGAACTCTGTTTCACTCTAATAAAAACATCAGGATGGTGGACAGGGTGACTATTTGTTACAGTACATAATTTTGTTTCGGTTATATATCAGTTACAAAGTTTAATGCTGAACAAGCTAGACAGAAAACAAACAAACAAAATGCATAATTCAGAGAAAAACAAAACCACTGGCTCTTGGAATTTGCCTCCTGGATCAAAACAGACGCTTTGCATGAAATGAAACAACCTACCATGCCCTGCTGAGACTACATTATCATCTTTCAGAGTCTTTTCAGTGGTGTCCTCTTCTGATCGAAGTACAGCACCCTCCTGTTTTCTCTCAAGTCCTAAACAACTCCACCAAGGTCAATATTTCTTTTCCCAACTACTCTCTCTCGTCCCTACCCAGACCCGAATTTTCCTTCTTTCCTCCCTACCAGCTGTTCCTCTGGGCTCCCTGTACGCTCCTCATTCAATTTCTGGAATGCAGGCCATCACTTTCCTTTTGGAATTGGCTAACATTTCGATTTTTTCCCTTTCGGTTACGTGCTTCTCTCACGGGATGTCTTTTGACTTCAGTCCCTTGTAAGCCCTGCCTGCATCCCTTTGCACTGCAGCTGTAATGTCAGGCACTGCCAGAGCAAACCGTAACCCACAGATTAAAGTAACTGGGCTTTTTATATTTCTTGTCACATACGTAGGCAGTGCAGGCGATGTCAATAATAGTGCTATAACAAAAATACGTAAAAAACAAGGGTGAAATATTTCCAAAAAGCTCCTTTAAATACTCACCATTACTATTTATATAACAGAATCTGAAGCAAAAAATACAGAGATGAAGCTACCAAAACTCACACGAAAACAAAGAGAGGTAATGGGCAGTTAGAGGACTGTGATTTTGCAATAGCACTGAAACATCTACACTGAGAAAAATGACATGTCTTCTTTTTCCTTCTTAAAGGGTAAAAGCGCGTTCTGGCACTATCCGCAGCCTCTGTCTTGAGTTCTGCAGCAACCACGGTAACACTGAAGAATGACAAATCCGCATTTTAACTCTGGCTTTATTACCTATTTGGGTTCCTGTGCTTCCTGTCAGTATGTTAGTTTGATAGTTCAACTTGCTTTATGAAGAATCGTCTATTTAGGTGGGTAGCAGGGAGGTACCATTTTTGCACAGTTTGTCATTGTATATTCATTTTAAGGCCTGTTTTCTTCAGTCCATACAATCCACATCACAGCTAGCTCTCCCACTCAGCTTCAGTGGGAATATAAGAGGGCTGGTACGCACGGTCACCTACAATCATTTATCAAGTTTCTAATTACTATAAAGCGGTGTCAATATTCATTTCTCACCACTGAACTGTTAAAATGGCGTAAATGGGAACTGATGATCATTTCTGAAAAATGGAAAACAGTTTTGCTGAAAATGTACAGCAACTGTCAGAACACACATAGCATTTTTTTTTTCCAATACATGCAGCATAACTCTTTCCAAAGCAACTATACCCAATTTCTAAGGAAGAAGGTATAAAATTTCAGCAACAAATGTTACCGATTTGCAAAATCCCAAAACTACTGAGAGAGGCAAGCAATTGTGTGTGTCACATTGTCTTAATCACTCGGCAAAGAAATCAGGCTACGGAGGATATAATTTTACCTCCTGGGAGTTGCACATTTGCTTGAATATTGATTTCATTTTGCTCTCTACCTGGAAATTTTGGAACAGACACGCCATGGGGTTTGGGTTGTTAGCTGGGCCAGGAACTGGGGGCTGGCCTTGAAAGCCCTGCATGTTCTGATACCCCTGGAGAAGGTGCTGCTGCTGCTGATTTGAAGGAAACATCTGATTGTTGTTTAATAGCGACTGGAGATGACTCAGCTGATGGTTATTCAAAGTAGTGTTTATAGATGACATGTCACCTGTAAATCAAACACAGGGAAACGTTAAGTCAGTATCGTTTTCAACAGTCAGAAGGAATTTCCTTGAGTCAAATTTTAACTGACTGCTAAGCAAATGCCTCTGCAAAACAACACTTCTCCCCTTCAATCTTCTACGGCACGGTCCTCAAGGCATGTCTCTCCTACTCTTTATTCCTTTATTTCTTCAGTATTGCTTCTTTTGAATGTCACATCTATCTGGGCTCTTTCTAAAGGTTTCTGCCATGACTGTCTTTGCCTTTGGAAGGGTACGCAGCCAGGTACGGCAGAATGAGCTTCTATGAAATCTTACTCTTAGTTTCCAAAGAGTGACTGCTTCAAACAGTACTGGGGTGGTGAGGAGGAAGAGGAGGAGGAGAAACAGAGTGAGAGAAAGAGAAAATAATTTAAAAAACCCAACAAAACTATTTTTTTTCATTAATTATGACAAAATCACACGGGCTAAACGGCAAATGAGCAAAGGCTGTTTGGCTCACAGACACGTCAGCCAACGTTATAAACAATTATTTTTTTTACATTTTAGAGAAACAAGTGTATTAACTTTTTGTATTACGCAAAAATCTCACTTTACATGAAAATCATAGTTCTAGTAAAATAAATACGCTGTTGAACTTGACATTATAAAATAGTAACGCTTAAAAATGTATCCATTTCCTGGAGGGTTTTTGTTTTTCATGTTTTTCTTAAAATTGCCATTTGCAGAATCATTGGTTAGTTGTATTTTACATGGAAAATCTAAAGTAGGGTTGAGTTCACGATAGCCATTTAGTAGGTAAGTATGAGGTATTAAGTTAAAATATTTATCAGCTCTTTGCCACTATTTAATTCCTCCTACTAGGCTATTTATTAGATTGCACAGGTCAAACAACAGAGTACTAACTGTATTACATATTCCTGGTAAAAACCATCAAAAGACCCAGGAGAAAAAAACCTTGTATTAAGGGCTTTTTAATCACTTGTTTTGGGATGTGGGTGTTTGTCAAGTGAGATACCCTGGGTTTCGAAACAAGCTAAAATAAAAAAAAAAAAAAAAGAGAAATGAGAAAAATATAAATACAAAATAAAGGGCTCGAAGGGCAACCTTCCTCCTTGAACTTGTGCAAGGACCTACTTCGAGTGCTTTATGGATTACTTTTTGGGGAGTGTGCTTACGGTTTTGGCACTTTTGATTCGTTTGGAAAAAGGCACTTGGCCGTTTCTCATCTACCGCACAGCTACTCGCACTAACCCTGTGATGCCACACGCACTTGAAATGAAACGCTGCATCCCAGAGATGCACCTGTGCTTTTACTACTTGAAAAATGAAACAAGTCCAATTGCTTACAGAATGTGAAGGTGTACATAGTAGGGCTAGGTGGCATCAGAATTAAGAACGGAATATAAAATAATTTCCAAAACCAGTATTAAATGTTACTGAGGTAAATTAGAATGTATATTAAATTTCTTACGATAACAGTTATGTTTTTCTCAATAGAAATAAACAAGCTGTAACATACAAAAGCCTGACAAAAAGAAGAGTATGATAAAGTGGAGTCTTTAAAAATAGAAATTAGAATCCGAAATTCCCCCTCCCCAACCCTCTTCCTTTTTTTTTTTTT
>VYZM01003660.1:756970-822685 GCA_013398915.1 Dromas ardeola
CCTTTCTTTTTTTTTTTTTTTTTTTTTCCTTTTATATCTGTGAAGAAATTGAACTTACCAAGCAGACCTGTCCCCAGTAGAGGGTTAAGTAGCTGTGGCACCACAGAGTTATTGTTGAGTTTAGCTGGACCAGATGTATTCCCAGCATTATTAGATATGTTCAGCAATGTTTCTGCCATTGACACCACTGCTGTCCCACCACCCAGGGCTGAGACAGACAGTGCTGCCACTGCTGATGATGTAGTGGTTGTGGTAGTGGTTGCTTGGGAGGAGGTGGCTATGGAAACCTCTGGATGATTAGCGGTGTTGCCCGATGCAGAGTTCAGGACACCTCCCACCAGCTGGGGATTCAAGGCCATTAATGCTGAGGCCCCAGAGACAGCTGGGAGGAGCAGGGGGTTAGCAGTAGTGTCAGTGCCTGAAAAGCTTGGTATGGGGTTGCCCAGGGGGTTGGTTAAAAGGGTCTCCACCCTGTTGCTTTCTGACTGATTGCTTGGCAAATGGTCAGGTGGGGCTGTCATCTGTGTTACTGAGGGTAAAGGGTTATTTTGCTGTTGCAACAGATCTGAGATGGTCAGATTGAAAGATGGTAGGGGAAGCATGGCAGCTGCTTGGGCTTGGTTCTGAAGGAGGGTTGCTAGAAGCTGAAAATGAACAGGCTGCAATACCTGCCCATCCACGTCACTGGAGAGAAAAGCTAAAGCAGCATTTACATTCGGGTTGAGAAAACCTAAAGGGTTGAGGTTGACCTCAGACTTGCCTTCTCCTGCTGAAGGCTGTAGTATATTTAATAGATTCTGGTTTAGGAGATGTTGCTGATTCACTGGCAAAGAGATAGGTAGAGAATTGAGGAGGTTTTGATTCAAAGAATGTGGAAGATTGTTGTTTGAAGAGCTGTTCTGCGGAAAATGAAGCGAGTGTTCGTGGCCAGCAAAAGGGAAATCGCTCCCAATGGGCAGCTGGCTCTGAAGTGGGTTTCCAGCTGCAGTAGTGACTATAACACCGTCTTGAAGCACAGATGTTGTCTTTGTGATGGCAGGTTGGCTGGTGCCAGCTATGGCTATTGATGATGATGGTCCTGAACCCCCTGCAAGGCAAAAGAACAAAACTATTAATAGAATACTGCCTGTCGGGAGACAGTCATCAAGTTATAAAGCAACCAGGTTAATCCAAAACAGTAATGTTTGATACCGACGCACAGGAAAGAAAATGTTTTGAGCATCCAGACTTGAGTACTTTTCAAATATGAACGAATCTGCCATCAGCCGCTTCAGACAATATGTGCTGTGCCACATCTCATCAGAAATTATTTATCTACACACGGGTATTTCCCTTAAATTCCTCTCTGAGTGGGGATGTAAGAGGATTTCATTCATTACATATTTTGATTAGCATAAACCTAAAAGCAACCATAACTTAATACAGTTAGTTGTGGACCAGTATGAAATTAAGTACTAGGAAGAAGGATCTATGGGAGAAAGGAATGATGTTGTGTGAAAGAGCGCGAGAACATGATCTAAATGTAGATATGAACCTTATGCTCTCCTGTTTCCACCTCTATTCCATTAATGGGGTTCGGGAGAATTATTATTTAAAGCATTACTTTGACTCCTGAAGAAAAAATACAATGATGACGATTACACGTCATGATGATGCCTATGACAAAACCATAATGAGCAAAATACATTATGGTCAAGGTAGGTTAGCAGACAAAAAACTCCCCAACAATTTATAAAAAAATGTAAATTGGGGTGGTCTAGTCATATCCCTCACTTGGCATGAAAAGAAAGACCAAATGGGTGGATTTACTGTGAGGGGGCTACACGGAAAGAGAAAGAGAACAATAAAGTTTATTTGGCTATCTTTAGCCAAAGCTGAAGTATAAAATAAATTATTCGTTGTCTTTCACTTAAGGCAGAGTCTTGAATTGGCAGTGGTCATACACAGAAAACATACGAGAGGAGACCAGGAGAATTCAAGCAAGTGAAATTGCCTTGAACTACGCCTTTCTACTTTGTTCATTTGAGATTCATTGGAGAAAAAAACATTAAAAATATGTATTAAACTGATATACTGCACGTATATAAAATAGTATAATTATAAATGTATTTAACTATGGCTTTGATGCAATAAAATAATTTTCCATTCTCAACTGCCCTGCAAATACAGCCCGTATGATAGAGATCAAAATAAATCGATTATCAGAAAGTATCAATTACCATTTTTCTAAACCAACACTATTTGAAAAAGGATGTGCAGCTATGCTGTTAACTGGTAAGAACAGAATCAAATCTTTACAACATCTGTAACTTAAAATACTATTTGTGAAGTTCTGTAATGTTATGACAACTCAAAAAGGTACAAAATTAACACAGTACACGAGGCACTGCATTAAATTCACGAGCAGAAAGATCACACCCTCTCTCCCAGGCACCATTATCACATTTCAGTACAGAAATTAAATAATAAATTAAAAAAAAAGATAAAGTAAGACCAAATTGTAATCATAAAGCAGAGGATATCCTACTCTGCTGTGACGAGAAATATGTTAACCAAGCAATAAAAGCAGTTTCATGACAAGTGCATTTCTCTAGGCAGCAGTTTGGAACAAAAAACCAGATACGCACTTGAGGAACAAAAGCCCAACCACGCACTGAAAATATACGTCCCACTGGATTTCCACTTACGGGTTTGTGTTGAACATTTCAGATTGGGCAGGAATTGCAAATGCTCTGTATCTTGACACCCCCAGGCCTGGCAAATGCCTCATATATACCTGAGAAACCGGCACCCACGTCCTCCCTGGCCCTCTGGCTCACAAATACAGATTTCCACATTATAGACACCTTCCCCATAAAAGTCAGTGAAAAGCTGCCGATCAGACAAGTTGCTCAGAAATTACTCAAAACTACGATGAAGCGACTAACAGCAAACCTCCTGGTAGAGATGAATGAAAACCACAGCTATGGCAAGTACGTTTGTTTTCCGCCGAGGTATCTGTCCTACTGCTGGCTACCCAATTCTGGAGAGAAGCCACCTCTGGCAACGCCTCCAAAATGGAGCGTAACAGAAAAAAGAAAGATTCCCTTAAGCACGTGTTTACCCATCAAGGCGTACACGACCTACCGCGATGACAGGTTAAAAAGATTTTTCATGTGTGCGCACTCTTTTTTTTCCTTTTAGTATTTTGCTATTTTTGTAAATAAGCCAACAGTAAAACACAGTCCAAACATAGTTCATAAAAAGGAGTGGCATAACATAAAATGAAATCCAACGTGTATGCTTACTATTTATTTTTAACACACAGCCGTAAACTCTGGCTACTCAAATTCAATTACACAAATCCCAGAGAACCTAAACTAAAATATAACTGCACATCTTCCTTTTTTCACTGATTTCTGAAATATTTTAAACTGCATTTTTAGAGAAGTAGTAGAAAAGTCTTTACAATCTTTGTGGCTAAAAACAAATAGTTTTTGTTTCACTGGAGAAAAGAAAACCCACTCACTCACAACAGTTTCAAACTCTCATGCCAGGCTGGTAATGGATCAGTATGTTACAGAGCTCACAGGGATACACATCGTTAACTATCGGGTACCTGCTTGCTCTCAAAAAAGGAAATTTTCAATTTGTTTCATTTGTTTTGTTTAAATCAGTATCCAAAACTGACACTCCAAGGATTCAAATATTAGAAAAAGCCCCAAAGACCGAACTACAGATTTAAGAAATAGCATTACAAAGTCATCCCGACATGGCTTTAAGGGAAGAATCAGCTGCACCACTCAAATGACACAAGACGGATGCCTACCGTACTTAAAAATACATAGGGCCTCTTAAATAATGGTGGTTGAAAAATTGCTCACTGAAGCAAAACTCTGTCACTGCACTTTGAGACACACTTAACGTTAGTCTCTCTAGTCGTAATCTAGTTTAAGATGGACCAGGTCATACCTGAACATCTTCAGACGGTCATTCTTCCCACTTGGAAATGACCTTCCACACAAAACCTTACCGTCGTATAGATAAAAGCAGGCTACCATCAGCCTGACCTGCAGGAACAGTCTGATATACTGGATTTTCTAAGACGTGAGTTCCTTTCAGACAATATTTTTTTGGAAACTCTTTACTCCTGCAATAGGGGAATGACAGATATACAAGTTCTTTCCTCAGTGGCTAAGAAAGGCTTCCCTCGCTAGTAGAAATCACATTCAAAGTGTTAAGCAGCACATGGATAGATTTTTAATTCAGACATGAGGCAACTATTCTATATATAGAGAGCTCTCATGAATATAAAATCTGATTTTGGTATTTTCAAGTGGACCTTGTCTCCGTTTCTAATTTATTTATGATCCTATTTTCCATTCCGCTCAGGTAAATGACCACACGGAAGAGTATCTGGTGTGAAGTTAAATCTCAAACTTGTAAAATTGTTGCGAGGTTTCTGTCAAGCGCTGCCCCGATTTCTGTCCCCCGTCAAACCCCGCTCCTGGAGATCTAACCCGAGAGGTCTGGAGCACATTCAACACTTGCCCTTTCTCCAGGTTACTTAGGCAATTAATTAATTGCTACTGTGGGAAAAAAAAAAATCTTGATGGATTCTGAGTAGGAGGAAGGAAACGTGTCCTTATTTCAATCCAGACTTGAGAAGTTTGGGAGTGGAAGAGGCGATGAGCAGACAGACTTCAGCAGGAAAAGAAAAACCAGGCCAATATTCTCCCCCAGCTTCTGTTAAACCTGCCTCACAGAGAGACACAGTAGGAACTGGGGTAGGGAAGTCCTGAACTGGGCAGTAGCTTATACAATATTTACAACTGCATTCTGGGACAAATCTATGTCCAGCACCAGAGTGCATTGCCAGAATACTGTTTCTGGATCCTTTCCAAAATACCATCTCCAACAAGTCAATATTCCAGATGAAGAAATGCATGCACACCCATCCTCATTAAAACATAGTGCTGCTAGACATCTTCTGAACGTTTGGCCCCAATCCAAAAGACAAAATCTGAATTATTTTTTCCCTTTTGTAAAACAAGTATAATTTCCGTAATTGTGATTGATAGCGCTGCGTCAACAAGGTGCAGAATTCCATCTTCCTCTGGGAGGGCCACGAGAGCCCTCGGAGAGCCCTCTGAACTGTCCTTCCCCAGTTTCAAAATAGAATCTCCAAGATCCAGGACGAACGTGAGCAGTCCTGTCTTTCTGACTCACGAGGAGACCAGATGCAATGAGAAGGAAATGATGCCCGGTATCGGCAGCCTGAAGATGTGAAGAGTTTTCTGAAACAGCACAAAAAACGTAACGTGCCTCATCAAAGCAACGGTATAAGCTACACTGCGCGTACGAGAGAAGAAGAGTCCCAGGAAGAGTCCTGGCCTTTCAAACCAGGGAGTCACATTAAAGCATCGCAGCGGTGACCTGGAACTGACTCTGGATGACCGTTGGGGTCTGTCTTTTATTATTATCTAGACCCATACATTGTATTTACTAGAATTTTCACAGAGGGCAGGACGGCAGTGGAAACCAGATGGTGCACATCAGCTGAAAACACATCCCTACGCAAACAAGCTGCCTTGGCCAGCAGTGGTGTAAGGAAAACAGTCCTGACCACCTGTATTTCCATCAGGCCAGACAGCCAGAAGAAAAGAAGATGCACCACAGCACCAAAGAGTTTTGACACCATGGTAGCTCACCCAAAACTCCACCACGAAATGGTTCGTTATTACGAACCAGGCTCCAAGATGACAATTAGGAGGCTTTTGACGAGAAACGTGTATGGGAGTTGAAAGCTAAAAGGAAATCACAAGTTTGATTCCAAGCTTCATAAAAACATGCTATTTTGAATCCTGGAAACACAAGGCATCGTACACGTCAGCTCAGTAAACAACAGTCCTTAATAATCAGCAGCTCTTAAGAGTAAAAGTAGAATGAAAAAAAGATGAAGGAGTTAGACTAAAAGCCATAAAAGCCTAAGACGAAAGCTGGCTTCCAGCTCCTGCAGACGCAGACGTCTGCCAAAAGTCCTTTTGCCAGTAGTTGAGAAAAAGGAACCGTCTTTGTAACGCAGTGAGTAGAAATAGTCAGAACGCCAAAAAATACATCTATTGTTCTCTTAGAGGGTCAAATAAATGTTTTGGGAGTAAATAAATGGAAATTGGATGGAATACACATTTTTAAAAATTATTACTTTGTGTGCTATAGTATTTTATTTACGAACCTTTTTTTTTTAAAGCAGGTTTATTTTCCTGTGTGGATTTTATCTGCCTTACTTTTTTTAAAGTACTGCTTGACAGGTATTCTTAAGAAGATGCAATCATATAACGAGTACTACGAAATCAGTTTGTGCTTGAGAAGAATCACTTTTTCTGCTCACTTAAAATAAAGAAATTAGAGTGGAAGATATCTGTCATTCATATCTCAGCCTTGTCCTACCGTGAGAAGACAGGAATGCATACGTACACATACGCTATTGGGATGGTAGGATGCATCAGAGCTCTAGCTTGTTTTGAGCCCTGGTTTTAAACAGTATTAAGATTTGAACAATACGAAGACTGGTACAGCAAGCTTCAATGGCTGTCCTCAGAGAGAGAAGCTGGGGTTGAGCCGTTGATTTCAAACTAAACAAAAGGAAGGAGTCGAAGCCCGTATATCATTTCTGCAGCAGCAGCAGAATCGTCTGCATAAAAATATGTAGGAACAGTAACGACTTCAGATACTGTGAGTAATGCTTCCTTACAAACCAAACAATTCAAACCGAAAGCAAACTATTGTAGTCTCCATAGATACTGAAAGTACTTCTACCAAATTAAAGAATGTTAACTACGTATTTTCCAAAAAAACTGCCGTTAAATACACCAATTAGAAAATTATAATAGAAATAATATTTTACAATGCATTTCTCTAGAAAAAATATATCATTATGTATTCTAATATTTCAACAGTCTCAACAGTACATTGCTGGAATTTGTAGAATAAAAATAAGCAGTAAGACAGGTGTATTAAGTACTTAGAAACAGAGCTTGTGCAGAACTTGCTCATTAGCCATAATATCTTATACATTTTAAGAGCTGAAAACAAAGAAATGTCACACAGACCACCTTCTCAATTCTTACTCTTCTGCATATTCAATAAAACTGCAGCTAACTTTATTTTGTAATTTTCTTTATTGCTTTTTAGATTTAGAACGTTTCAAGTTTTTGAAACCCTTGTCAAAACCTCTCATTCAGCTCCTTGGTCAAAGCTCAGGTCAAAGGCTCAGAGCCTCTTGCCAAAACCTCCACCGCTCCCACCCTCTCCCGGGTGAAACTCGGTAGCTCTGGCAGAAGAAATCCGCAAGATTCCTTCCAAAAGGATCCAGCAAGAGTGGAGAGAGGACAGTTTCACTGCATGCCTTACCCTGAGGTTACCAAGGTGTGAAAGTACAAAAGATCATTTAGGCATTATAATTACTACTGTATCTCTAATGGTTTGTGCAACTTCTGCCGCACAGCGTCACCAATCCAAGCTTGAGGCCACCAGAAGCCACTGCAATACTAAGGTGAAATAAGAATTGATATCGATTGACGAACGTGTAGTTTGCATCAGTGGCAATATTTTTAAGTTAGCGATTTTAAGAGGGTTAACTTTCACAGAAGTATAATCCCTGATGGAAGCGATATGACCCCATATTCCTTAAAAGTTTGAGACAACACGTTCCTGCTTTAACTACAGATTCCATCACTCACCTAAAAACTTGGAAGCAAGAGCTATACATTTTTACAATTATATTCTCTGTTTTCTTTTTGGAATGGAAAACATTTAAGATATTTATCTGGTATCGCATTTATTATAGCGCTTTCAATTCCAAAGAAACCATAACTCAGCTGTTAACCGCAAACCCCTGTCAGTTGTTCCCCTTATCGAGATCCTGCTCCCTTGAGAGAGAGACATCACCAACAATGGGCAAATAAATAAAACATCCCTCACGGCCCAGCAGAACCAGTTAAAACCGTGAACTCCCCTCATATACAATACTCCATCCGCACAGAGTGTGTTCGTCTCTGAAACAGATTTAGCTGCCTATCCTTAACATCACGCTTATCACTGTAGCAGCTGAGCGTATGACTACGGCTACCAACGGCATATTGATGCAGGATTGTATTTTTTTTTTTACTTGCAACAAAACAGCTGTAACGCTGTCCCTGTTCTTCAGAGTGTTTTTCAAACTCCTGCTTTAACAGATTATTTTAAGGATGAGAATCCCTGAGGACTACAGCACGCAGTCTCTGCGTCTTCTGAAAAGTGACTCCGCCAAAAATGAGTCTGACAAAATTTTGAGGAAAAGGCAAAAAACCCGACGTACTTTCTAGGACAACAGAAGTCCTTAAAATTGGGTTTGTTTTTTTTTTTTAAAAATACCTGACTAAGCTTCAGTCTCGGCTCTTCTCCTTACTCCTGTCTCTTCTGACTTCTGCATTTTACCATCACTGCTGTTTTTAAAATTACTTTGGGAAAAGTACTCTTCTGTGCTTCGCTTACAGAAAGCAGCAGCAGCAGCCCTCTAGTAAAAAACTGCCAAGACCGCAGCATACAAATGAAGGACCGGTCTTTCAGTATTTCCTCAGTGTTGGCACTTAGTCTCATCTCGTCCTGTGTCATTCCCCCATTCACGGCTGCGGGAGGTGCATTGCAGGTGAGGTAAAACATTGTATTGCTAGTTTGGGAAACGAAAAATTCAATAAAAAGCATTACCTCTTTCAGTAGTCCCCACTCCACCCTCCAGCAAGTTTTGGAGTTGCCTACTGGTTCTGCTTAAGAATATTTTCAGAAGATGTGGAGAGCTAAGTATGTATGGGAAATCTCATAGAAGTAATTCACTTTTTCTTCACAGTCATATTTTTAATAAAATAAGACTAATCTCTCTGCATTATTCAAGGCCAGGTTGGATGAGGCTTTGAGGAACTTGCTCTAGTGGGAGGTGTCCCTGCCCAGGGCAGGGGCTTGGAACTAGATGATCTTTAAGGACCCTTCCAACCCAAACCACTCTATGATTTTATTATTATTTTTTACAAAACCTCTAACTTTTATTACTATAAATTCCTAGAAAAATGTACAGCAGTTAAAACACTAATTAGATAAGAGTCTGGTTAACTAGAAGACTATGAGTTACCGGCAAATTCAAATTATAAGAAGCAAACCACCACAAGAAAAAAACCCAAGCTGCGTGTCTAAGCGAGCGATGCGCTCGGTAAGCGGAGCTCAGCAGGGCTGAACTTTTAATCTTGGTATTTATCTCAGAGGTAACGCCACCGCGATTCACGAACTGGGTATGGCAGTGCCTGAAGGGCCCCAAACGGAGTACAGCTAATATACACTGACGGCATCAAGTTCAAAGCCAAGGATGAAGGATGTCATGGCAATGTGGAGGTCTCTGTAGCTGCACGCCTTTCACGGAGAGCCTCGAGCTCCAGGATGTGGGAAAAGCAGAACAGGATCCCACCATAACCCTCGACACGCCAGCGCTCCGTTAATATTGCCCTTTCTGACCTTCACTCACCCAAACTCAACCAGCACAACACCTCTGTATAGCTATAAATAAATTATTCCTACATTTCCTTTTTCCACTTCTACTAAAATTAGAGGCTTACTCATTTCAGCTAAACAACCCAGTTAATTAAGTAGAGACTGAGCTGATTCCCAAGTTTTTCCAATTTGCTAGCACTTGCTAACAATAAACAGTCATAAATAGAGGTAATTTGAAAAGAAAACTCTATTCTGCTTCCAAGTTTTTCCTCTATTGTAAACCTCCTGGTAGCAAGTACGTTCACACCGACTGTATAAAAGTCGGTCATGTTAACAATTAAGTTTTACCTAATACGAATGCTGATGCCCAGGGAGTCAGTGATTCCTTTATGTTCAGAGAATGAGAGTGGGTTTGTGCATAAATCTTCTACCAAGAGTTAAAAAGAGCGAATAAATGACAATATTCATTTCAACAGCAGGGCAGGGAGCAGACTTGACCTATCACATGTCTCATACTTGGAAATCTTATTCTTCATGTAGAATATTTTCCCCATTCTTTGCAGTTCTCATTCAAATTGGGAAATAATCACTTTTGTCTCCCCAAAATAACAACAAAGGAAAACAGGGCAGAATGTTGAAAAGCAGTGCCAGATTTTATAAAACACTGACTCCTTATAATCACGTGCCCACCGCCCCCACCAGCGAAAAGTCCCTCTGTACGTTTATATAAACACCAAAACCCAAAATCAATTGGCTTCATAATTCGCAGAGTAGCTGGTTGGCATTCTGTCTAGGGGTTATTTAAGTTTAGTACGAAACTTTCCTAAGACACAACAAGCCCCATAAAGGGTCCCAGCCAGATCCTCTTCTGAATTTAAAGTCAAGGAGTTCTGATTTTGTAATTCCATGATACATAAAAGTAATTTCGTGGAGCAAATCCAGAAGTTCACATACTTGAACGTGCCACTTTGTACAGGTTTGATGTGGTATGTTCTAAAATACCCCATCTTTGATGCATAGGAAAGACCATTTTCAGCAAAGCAAGGGCCTACATTATGTTGTGGACTACCACTGTGTCCAATAGTACATTTAACCCTTTATTCATGTAACTCTTTATGCTTTCAGTTCCTCACATCATCAAAATACGGATACGACTGCACCATCCTTCCTTTCCATCTAAAGCATTTACATTCACAGCTCTCCCAGAAGGACAGGGAGAATACTTACCCCAAATGACTAAGAAAAACAGGTTTACAAATTACAATACTTTTCATCAGTGTTTTTCACCCAGATTAAGGACAAACCCTTTAGTTAGACTAAAGCAATTCACTCCTCAGGAGACACGGCTTTGTGCTACAAGCATAAAGCAAGAGGAGACGAAACGTTACTAATGGCAAAGAACTGGGACCTGTTCCCCCCATGCTGCTGATAAGGAAAAAAAAACAAACAAAGGCCGGTCTAATTTGAAAATAATTTTTCTCTGAGCTGCAGTATCATTATCGACAAGATAATTTCTGATTTTGCAAGATCACAATCCCTGCTTGCTCCTCTTTGAGTAGGTCTAGCCAAGCGTCTGTCAAAAAAAAAAAGTCTTTCACGAATCCTTTAGGTTATATTGGGACGAAATGTTGATTGTGAGGTTGCATTTTGAAGGTTAACACATAAAAGTATTGTAAGCAGTCCCTGTGAAGGGACGTGGTTCTCCATACCACCCACCCGTCAGTACAGGAGGGCAGCTCGAGGGGAACAGAGCTGAGCAAATGCTGAGGTCAGAAGCAACCACCATCATCAGGCAGAAGGATCCTACGCACACTTGGGTTGGGAAATTTCTTTACAACTCTGTTCGTACTCTGTTCAGACTCTACAGGTCCTCTGCTAGAGTACTTCAATGTTTAGTATTCTCACAAAAAGAAACCCACTCATTTCTTTGAGCAACCTGGTCTAGTGGGAGGTGTCCCTGCCCAGGGCAAGGTGGTTGGAACTAGATGATCTGTAAGGTTCCTTCCAACCTCAACCATTTTATGATCCTATGATTCCGTCCTCTGGAGTCAGGTCAGGATGCCTTTTTATTTACATTGGTAACAAATGTCTCCTGAGCAGCGAAAGTAAAGCTGTACTCAAACCATTCTATGATTCTGTAATTCTTTGATGCTGAATTTACCAGCTTTCAGTCACTGGAAGTTGGCACCAAATGTCTGCCAACAAGGTAAAAATAATTCAGCTCTCCACCTTTTCAGATACTGCCCGCGTATAAATACTTATAGGAAGTGATGCTATTTCTTGGCTATTTCTTTGAAAGCGCAGATTCCAGCGCATTCCCAAGTGCTGGAATACCTCGATCCAGCTCGACACCCTGGCACCTGCTCTGCCGACGAAGTCCCAGCGTGTGAGGTGAGCCTGACTTGGGGATCTCCTGAAAGACGAGAGTACAGACACTGCCTCCAGGGCTTACAGCCCGAGGTCTCACCAACAACCACCCGGACCAATGTTGTGGCCCTCCTTGGAACTCTCCAGTATTTCTGTACCTTTCAGGAGGAGGGACCACTAGCCAGAACGCCACATTCAAGTCTACACAGAACCAGGAGCATCCCCAGTTCCACCGCATATCCCCGTTTTTATGTTTCCAAGGATCCACCCTGCTGCTCTTTTTGTGGCATTTTTTGAGGGTTTTTTTTCCAACACCACCGATCGGACAGTTTGCATTACGTCTATTAAATCAAAGCCTCCTAAAACCCTTCGAGTCACGGTTGTCCAAGGCAATGTTCCATTCCCAATTACATTACACTGTACTTGGCTGTATTAAAAAAAAATCTGTTTCAGTGGGATAGAAGCTCCTCACTGATTGGTATTGGGCCTGTGAGCTCCTCCCTATTTAATTATATTTTACTATTTTCTAGTCTGTAAATTTCACCAGTAAAAAAAATTACTGTTCTGAGTCTATGGAGGGGATACAGCCTTTGTTTGCCAAATCTGCCCCTTATTTGTCGCTACTAAACTCCTAGACCTAGAGTTTTTCATATTTCTGATGTTCTGATATTTGAGACAACTTATCATCTTTATTTCTGTCACTACGGTTATTATATTAGTTCCCTTGATTCCCCTTATCAGCCGTATATAGCTTTTACTCCCAAATATTTTTCACTTGTTTTCATCTATCCCATCGTTTATGCATGTTGCATTCTTAGCAGGATTTGCTTGTTGAATGTTGAACACTCACACGCAGATTTTCTACGCTGTGAATTTCTGGACTAATGGCACAGTCTTAACAGCAAGAAAAAAAAATAAATGAACCAGACTTTACAATAAAATATATCACACAGTGACGCAGTCCCGTTTTACAAAGAGAACAGACAAATCCAAAAAGAGGCAAAGTGGCTTAATGAATAAACCTTAAAGCTGCCAAACTGGCAAACTGGATTCTCCCTTCAGTTTGTAAGAGGAGTCTGAGGGTTTGCTTAATGAGGAACAGAGAGCCCAAGGTTAACAGAAATATTAACATCGCTCACTAGAAAAAAGGAGTCCAGAACCCAGTCTCCTGGCAGAAAATGGCCTTTTTTCAAAGGAATAGCCCTAAAGAATCTATACAGACCTGCTGCTGCCTCCTCCTTATTAAACAGTGTTTGCAACCCAAATACTACAGAATCGAGAGACTGAAATTGCTAATAACAGTTAATTGAGCATAACTGGTTTTCAAGGGCTGAAGCTTGGAAAACTACAAACCACAAATTTTTACTTTTGTATTTATTCATTTTTAATTCCGTCACACTCGAGCTGAAAATTACCTGGAAACCAAAGATATTATATCTGTGGAAGAAGAAAACAAAAGCTGGAATAATAAAACTTGGTCCATGTGGTTAAAATATAATTAAAAGCGTAGGCAATAACCAGATATCCAATTGTGGCGATTCTCAGTATTTTTTCTCTCAGGAACTATTTTCTGATTAGTGGCTATTCTGAATGCTGGCACAGAAACAGAAAACAGATTTAGCAATTATAATACTTATAAACAAAGCAAAATTAAAAAAAAAAAAAAAGAAAACAAACCACAAACTCAAATATGAACAGAGGAGTTTCCCGAAGACATCTTACTCAGCTAAACGGCTCTTGAGAGCACAGTTCACATGGCGTTTTGGACACTGCTCACCAAAACTATCAACCCGCTAAGCGGAATAATACTACAGAATAACTCACAATATACCTCTTATCTTTTTCTGTCTACATAACCGAACGCAGACTGGTAACTAATTATTATTTTTAAAGGTTATTAGTAATGCAAAATACTCAACATTTCACACTTGTTGCCCAGAAAGAATGCTTCCGTTCTCCTGCAGATACAATAAAATGTCCCTATCTGGATTTTCCCAGATTTTAGATTTAAATTTTAGATTTAAATCTCGCTCCTGAGCCCCACGCTGCTGTGACGACTCAGGCAGGAGGCTGGATGAAGATCTATACACTGCTTTAGGGCCTTGCCCCCGGGAATAACACAAAGATAAGAGAATCTGAAATTTCATCTTAAAGAAGAAAACAGCTCTCTAGGCCGGTTAATAACATTTAATTATTTCATAAAATAATTAAATGGAGGCCGCGTGTATTTTGCAAGCATCAAAACTAAAGAAACAAACCCTTTCAGCAGCGAGGAACAGAACATATTCCAATCTTTCTAGTCTTTGCCTACACAGAACTACCATTTATCTTTTAGATAAGAAAAAAAGTGCCACTTTAAGGCCCTATAATTATATTGCCATAATTCTATCCGTTATCTCCAGGGCATAGAAATACCATTCTGTGGAAATACCACAGCAGAACAGAAGTTCCCAGGCAGGTTATATACATAATTCTACTCTTATATTGATGAGAACTGAATTGGCCATTTCTGGTGAGACCTTTCTTCATGGGGCGTTGACACATGCACAGATTTGTTCTGTCGCATTTGTCTTCTCGGGAAGAAACTCAGCTTGCCTGAAGATATGGACCGGCGATACAAGGAAAAGCTCTGATTAACTAACATAGGAAGGAGGACAAGCCGCGCCATCCACCCGAAGGCCACCGTCTCAAGTGGTCCCAGGTGCCACCACACCAAAGCATGGCTGGGTCAAAGCGACGGAGCAGGAACAAGAAGATCCCGCATGGGGATGAACTTGGATTCTCGTTCTTAGAAGTTCACTTTAATAGTCTCTAAGCAACGTTTTATTGATAATTTTTATGCCATGTAAAACTGTTAATTGGTTTCAGTCTGAATTTCGTGCAGGGATCTTGGACCTTTTCAACCCTTATCCCACAGAGGGTGAATTACTACCGCTCAGCTTCTTGATGATAACCGCTGGCTCTTATCTCACATAACGTTCAGTCTTTTCTATTCCCTGGAGGGCAAGTTAACATAGTCCAATGCTGCGATAACTTCACAGCTTTCTTCAGTTATGTGGACAGGGACAATTCAGATGAACCCACACGTCCCACTGGTCCCCGCTGAACTCAACGGAGGTGGAAACCCAAAAGGTTTCCTGCAAAAGGGATTTTGTAGTATGCTTAGTGGGACAGGGAAGCAAGCTCCTAAGGCAAAACCGGACCTTTGTTCTGTTCAGAAGAGAGTACAAAGTCTCAGAAGAGAGGGACTATATCAGGAAATACTCCTCTCTGTCAGCATGACAAGGCAAAACAGCCATGCAAGGATCAATAGCTGCTTGCTTGGGACACAAAGCGCCAAGATAGCTAAGGGAAAAAAAAGCAAGCCTTCTTTCCCCAGGAATGGAGAGAAACCCTTAAGAGTCATCAGAAACTGTGACCAGCATAACATTAGAAAATTATTTTCACATAATTCAGTTTCTATAGAATTCCATTTTGTATCTTAAAGAAGAAAGAGTTCTCTTGGAGGAAGCTCAGGAATACATATCAGGTTCGTTCTTGGGTTAACGAGAGAGACCGCTGGCACGCTTACAGTCCCTTTCGTTTGACCTGATGTAGTTTAGCTGGGATTGTATCAAACACACACTTTGGAAGTTAACCAAGCCGAAAGACTGAAATATCCAATGGAAGGTTTTCTTTCCGCTTAAGAAATTAACACAGTCCCGTCTTTCAGAACTGTGTACTTTGTTCAACCCGTCATAGTTAAATGAAATACACATTTTTTGAGCTGTCTCCTTTTTATCTTTAAACAGCACGGAGACAGTAACAGCAGCACACCTCTTTCCTCTCCAAGTCTTCGCTGATGAATACACCAGGAAATCTCTCTCTACACTCTTCCAACTGAACATGCAGTTTATTCAACCATTTAATTACCAGCTTAGTAAAATTATCACGATAAAGGCAAACACAGACTTGGCACTCCCCTGTGCTGTCCCTGAAAAGGGTTAGTTTGTAAACTTTTGTACTCCTGGTATCTGCTCCAATCTCTGATAACACCAACTCTTTAATGCAAGCAGTAACGAACACGAGTATGGCCTGGACACGCACTGCCGGTTTAGCCATTGCATTCTAGGGCTGAAGCAGCAAAAAAAAACCCCGCGCCCAAGTTATTTGGGCAAGTGAGAAAAGCGGAGGTCTGGGTCTGTAGAAAAGTGCATGGCTTTTATTTACGCAGAGTGTGTGGAAGTTAATAAAAGCAAGAACTGTCACAGGAAGGAGGCCAAGATGACTTTGTTCAGGAAAAGGGAGATATATTTTAGTCTACCGCTGGGTTTTTTCCTCATTTGTTTTATTTTTGAATTTCTGGATATCAGCATGAAATAGGCAGACTTTTCACATTGGTATATTGGTAAACTCAAATTTCAAAGGTAGATATGTAAAAGGAACCCATTTAAAAATAGTCATCATATATTTCCAAGCAGTCAAAGATAGGGGTATCCTTTTAGAAGGAAACGTACCTGCTTCAGGACTTGTTTGATTACAGCTGCTAACAATGCTGTTTGGTACCACTGGAGTGGAGGATGCCTGGATTCTCGACTGAGGTGGGTTCGGATGTAATGAATTTCCTAAAGCCATTCCTGTCTGACTGAGCATCCCACAGCTCCCGCTAGCCTGCATCTGATTTATTAAACCTGCAAGATGGTTGGTTGTGCCCGGGCTAGTACCGTGGACAAAGTTAGTGTTTGTGTTCTGGCAGTGCACACTTTCCCCTCGCAAGGGTAAACTCTGTGCCAGCGAGTTCTGGAGACTGCCAGAGTTCATACTGGTGTCTGCAAAATGCATCTGGTTACCAGAGCAAGGTAAAGCAGTATTTGAGCTCCCACAACTGGTGGTACTATTGCTGCTCATGTGAGAGCTCTGACAACTCATGGACTGAAGTAGCTGGGACATAGAACTGATGGGAAAGGAGCTTTGACTTTGCTTTCTTATCAAATCAGATCCAGCTTTGGAAACTCCAGAACTGTCCAACTGAGACTGTCTCAGCAAACTCAACACCGTGGTGGTCGGCTGCTTTCTTTTTCTCAGAGGATCTTTCTGCTGAGACATCAATTTATCTCTCAGTGCTGCTCGGCCACTTTGCCCTTCAGTCGTTGGTAGAAGCACATTGGCAGCAGGAGGGAACATGGTATTTAAAGTGCTATGTCCTTCGTTGTTGCCACCGCTGGCAACAGGTCCAGAATTGCTACTGCTGTTATTGTTGTTACCAGCAAGTTTATTTTGATTTGCTAGCTGTGCTTTGGCTGCTGCTGAGAGTAAACTACTTGCTGGAAAAGAGGCAGCGTTGTGCTGGTTCAAGATCTGATTTAAAGGCATTCCCAGCAAACCCGGCTGACTCTTCAAGGAACCACTTCCAGCCGATGCAGTAGAAAAAACTGCATTGTTTGGAGGATTTAATACATTACTCATTCCAGCAATTAATGGGTTAGGGATGTCCTTGTATTGATTAAGTCCATCGTGCTTGGTGGAAGGGCTAGATGGCATAGATGGTCTTGGTGACCCTATTGTTGACCTTGGGGACCTGGGAGGAACTTTAATACCACTACAGGATGACTGTGGTCCTACTGGAGGCAGCAGGAAATTTCCATGATCTGATGACGTGGAAGAAGAACGTGATCTTTGGGGAGAAGCCTCGATCCTTCCAATCCCGGATCCCATCATATGAACTGGAGACGTCACTGGCGAAGGAGAGAGGGAAGTTGAAGCAGAATGCTGAACTCTTTGAACATGACTTCCATGGTTCATGTGACCAGGTTTTACAGTTGGCAATGGAAGGTTACTTGGCAAAGGGACGACAGCAGGAGGCATGCTTACATTCATCACGGGTACCTGAGAGTGGACATTTGAATGGAAAGTAGTTGGGTTAATGATAACAGGATTCTGATTCACTGGTTTGCTAGGAATAGGGTCAAGTATGCCAAGTGGATCCTTTTCTGATGTTAATGGCTTTTTCTGAAGAGCACAAGAAGGCGGTGGAGGAGGTGGGGGTGGACCTTGGGGTGGTTTATGGTGAAACATTGCTCGTGGTATTTCCATACCAGTTGAAAAGTTACACATGGGTTTTTTCATTACTGGGCTTTTTGTGGTCAAGGTTGGGGAAAGAGGTATATTAGTCCTTCCAGCCATTGCACAGGATGACTGTATGGGAGAACCATGTAGCATTACTGATGGTGGAGACAGAGGTGTCCTGTTCATGTGAATAGGACTAGAGTTGGGTGCTCCATGAAAACTGGGATTGTTCCTTGTGAAAACATCAGGGCTTCCAAGTGGGTCAGTCCTAGGAGAGATTGAGCCATCTCCGTATATCTGTGATCCTGATGAAGCTGGACTGGGCATCCCACCATGACTGCCACGATACGGAGACTTCTGTCCAAGTTCATTACTACCCAATCTCTGCCTAGGATAGACAGAATGAAGTTCTTGTTGCTGGCTTCCAGCCATTTCTTGCACGTAAAGCCTACCCATGGCATTAGATGCCCCTATCATCAACTTGAAAGGAGTCTTACATTCTGGCATCACAGAATTTGTAATTCCTTCATGCGATTTATTCCTCACTGATCTTGGAGTTGCTGCTCGAGTAGGAACTACTGGAGTTGCACCTGACATTAAAAACACAACAGTTACTGTTTTGAAATCCATTATCACACGTTTCAGCGCAAAACTACTGTGTGTGAAAATACTCATAAAAGCTAGAAAGCCTTTTGGCTAAACTTTTGTCTAAACAGAAATAATACCTAAATCACCAAGTAGTTGCAGGAATGGTGCTTGCTACCCTACTACGTAGTGCAGTTGTATAGACCTTAACTCCATATCCCACATAAAGACTGCATAAATATGGACAAATATTAAATCTTGTGTTTCTTAAGTTTCAAGCACACTTGCTCCCTACATAAATTTATTTAGCATGGTCCTTCTGAAACATCAGTTCCTGGAAGGTTTTTTTCCCCCCCCCCCTCTTTGGTCTTTTCCCTCTAAACCATCATCTCCAGTGCCCTACTCCTGAATCTCCAGCATCACCACTTTGGCTACAGCCAGAAGGGCTGGCAGGAGGAGCAGGCGATCAGTGTCGCAGGGAAAAGGAGCCTCTGGCACCACCTATTGAGTAGAGGAGGAACAAAGCCCAGCAAGGGTTTAGATTAATTTCTCCACGCCCCACAGAGAAAAGGGTCCTGCCCCAAATGCTGTCCCTGAGGAGGATGAATGGAGAGCTGTGCCATGCGACTTTGGCCCAGATTTCTATTCAGCCAAGCACTTAATTGCAGCGACCTAGGAGTCCATGGCTGTGCAAGGCAGGATGCAGCTTCTCCGGCTGCCCCGCATCGCTCGCTGGCACCACGGGCACTGAGTTCCAGTCCTCTGAGTTAATCAGTTCCTCGGAACTGTCCTGTATTACTTTACTAAAGTAAGGCTTCACCTGCAGCTTCTGCAACAAGCTTTGCTTGGGGTGAAGATGCTAAATTTAAGGGGCTCAACCTTGTGTGCTGGTTTCAGGATAAAGGCCCTGGGGATATTTGCCTATGCATACATGTGAATTCCTCTACAATGGAAAAAATTCCTGGAAATCCCAGTTTTGAGACTAGACTTTCCTACAAGCACAAGACCATTTTCCTTTCCTGCCCACTAATGTCAGTTTTATTTAAATTCCGCCCCCCCCCCAGTGTTTTACTTTAAGAATACCATTCACAAGCAGCTCCAAGTCTGGCAGACTTTCTGCCAGTTTTGCTGCTCTGGGAATTTGTAATTGAGCTTGGAGTGCCTGGCATGCCGCCTCTGAATATGCAAACTATAACTTGAGTTATGAGCTAAAGATTTCATGTTCAAATGAATTCAGGGGTGCCTTTAAATTCCTCTACTCACAAGAACCCAATTCCCTTCTTTTCTTCAGCCTGGCCATAGGAGACAGATGGCACTGACAATCCTGCCTTCATCCTATTTGCTCAACCAGCTACATCATGACAGAAGCAAACATACTACCTTTCCCAAAATACAACCGAAGTCTCTTTTAGGGGACAAATCTCAAGACTGAACTGCAAAACGAAATACGCAGGAGAACCCTCCCCTTGAATGCCGGACTTAAGCAAACGGTCAAATGTAAGTGTGCATAAATGAAAAGGCATTTCGGTTACAAAGGCAATTTATTGGGAAATATTCTTCTTTGCTTAGTGCACAAAATTCTGATCAACAGAGAAGGTAAGACCACATAAATGTGACTTGTGTCTTTAACATTTAGCTAGTTTTACCTTCTTCATTTTGACAATTTTTTGAAAACAGAAATGTAATTTCAGTACTACTCATAAAGAATAAAAACAATTAATAAGGTAAAACCACAGTAATTTGGGAAATTGCACTGTTTGCTTTAAAAACATAAATTACATTGCAAAAAACCAATTTAAACAAAGCTTTAAAATCATACATAGCAATTTGAAAATGCCAGAGCACACCAGTTATCTTAGCATTGTCTACCTATTGGAAATTTATTATTTATTTGTATAGCCTTAAAATTTTCCACTTTGAAGTCAGGCTGCAGAGGGATTAGCAATTAGCCAGCTATTATTACCACAATATAGGGGTGCAAAAGATCCCTCAGATTATCAAGGGCCATTTCCCAGAAGTTGCATGCATCACAGCATGTAACCATAAATGCACTGAGCTCTGTCTTAAAAGTAATTTCACTCTTTCGCTCTTTTGTCCTCACCATTTGGATTTGTAAGACTTCAGAACCTTGTCTTGTAATCCTTAGAAAGTATTTAATTTTCTGTTGAAGTTTCTGTGCAACTTTGGTTTTGTAGCTGTTTCTTTCAGTGCTAACCTTGTCCTTTAGCTTAAGTAGCTTGATTTTCTGGGGCGGATTCTCCTTTATTTATGCTGTCTTTATCGACAGCAATCGTACCTTGTTTCAGCCACCATTTTGCCAGGTAGCTAAACACTTTTAGATGACTTTTATAAGAAGTGTTTTGCAGTTCACGATGAGAAAAGCCTCTGCTCTGTTTCAGCGCGAGTGCCGGCAGCGGAAGAGCGGCGCAGGAAGGCACTCAGCGTACGATGGCATTTGTGCTTCTCCCAGAGTCACACTGATGCGCACCATACTGCCATCTGGTACTGCTCACAGGCATCTTTGATCAGCTACTCTATCTAGGTCTTCTTTCTCAATAATTTACAGCTAATAGCTTTTTTTTCACTAGTCCCCAGGTGAATAACCTTACAATTAACAGGATTTGTTGTTATACCTTTTCTTTCACTCCAGGTCTCAATGATCCCCCCAGTTTTTCAACATGTTTTGATCTTCTCTTGTTTTGATAGTACCTGCCAGCTTCATCCATCAACAAATTACCTCAGTTTTTGTTGGTATGGATAATTAAAATGCTAATCCAGGTTGGTCCTCAAAAATAATCCTTGAGAAATTACAGTGGAGATCTTCTCTAGCTGTATATTCTGCCTCGCAATACAATTTCCCATTTAGCCAAGTCCTTAGCCACATTCTAATCCCTTTATAATCACTTTATTCTGCTTCTCTAATTTCCCATGTGACAGAATATCAGACATATTACTACAGTTCCAAAAGATGAGAGCTAATGTATTTTCTTTGTCTAGAACAATCTGGTATCTTTTCCAAGAAAATCATGCTCTTAGTCCGGGATGACCTGCTTTTGAGACTCATTTGGTATCTACCAACATCTCTCTAACTACTACCTCTATTTTTTCCTTTAATCTGTTTACTATTGCACTCATAGATACATATGACTTTTTGGGGGCATTTCTGTAGAGTATTTATATATATTTAAAATTAAATAGCTAAACGATTCTGCATGATTTTACTCACTTGTTCCACCACCAGGACTAGTCAGAACTAGTGAAGGATGTGGTGCTTCCATGCTTTTATGAAGTGTAGCCACAGCAATAATTTTCCTTTTGTGTATGCATAGTTTGGTGACATCTTCGTCCGCTTTAACATCTTCAGCAGTTCTCTGCTTTACAGCAGCTCCAGGATCAAAATTAAAGACCTGAGAGTAAAAATTCCAAAGTTTAAAATAATGATTATAGGCAGCAAACTCACCAAACACAACGAAAACAGAAATTTTACATAAAATCAAATTTACTTCTGTTTCTTAGAGGTATCTGACTGCTCCTGCATTGCTCAAGGGATGAAATAGAAGTCAGTGTCTCGTTCTCATTCTCACATGTTAGCACGATGCTGTTGATGGTAGGTTTCCAATTTAACAGGAAAATGTTAAAAACACCATAAAAACCGAGTCAGATCTTTTCCATGAGGGAAGAAAGCAGAGGGAAGATTCATTTTGTATTGTGGGAAATCTTTGGATGTATACCACTGACTTTACAGATATGATCTCAACAGAGATCAAGTCACGGCAGAGCACATCAGCTGATATAACTGCTGAGGATTATAGCAGAGATCCAAAATGATGCTTTTTTACCTTGGGAAGAACAAGAGGACATTCTAGGCCACACTTGCATGTTCCATCAGTCAGCAAGTAAGTCTTCACCTGCTCCAAGCAGGATAATAAAGACCCACTGGGACTGTAAAGGAACAGAAATGATGAATACAAGCTATTTGATAGGTCATGACTCCTATCCACCATTCTAACAGCTCACACAGAGAGTGTTTAAAATAACACAACTAAGGTTTCATATTCTGTTTCGTAGTACTTCTTGCTTTTAGTCAAAAACTGAAATGATACTCCTCAAAAACAGCCAAAAAAATTTTTAAAGCAAGCTTTTATTATAGAAAAAACAAACACAGTGAGTGCAGAGAAAAGAAAGTAAGTGAGAGTATCGATATTTACTATTCACATTACAATCCTGCTTGAAAGCCTTAAGAACACTAAGATAATTTTTCTCCCTCCCCTCTCCTATAAAGTGTAACACACGGGCAGAGCGCAGCCCCCACGGACCTCCTCCCCCTCCATCACATCACCCAGTTCCACGCAGGCATGACAGTCATCTGCACTTTTTAGGACCGGGACCTAATTTAAGAAGAAAACACACACACAAAAGTGTGTTTCAAGAAGAAGGAGAAAAGGGGGCCCAGTAACAAAACTCTGGGTCTCTTGGTTGCATAAACAATTTGGTTTCATTCAGGTAAAATTTCAACCCTCTCACTGAAAGTGAGAAATGTTACAGCAAGAAGCCAGTCCAGCGAGTTTCTGATAAACTGCACTCGGATTTCTCCCACCAGAAAATCATTATCTCCATATCCAAAAATAGGACATTGGAAATTCTGTTACGGCAAAATCACTAATTCATAAGATGAAAAAAGTTCTCCTGTCACAAGCCTCTGCATTCCAGATTGCTCTTTATTACTAAGCCGTCTAAACTGTTTATCAGGGAAAGAATACAATAATTTATGAGGACTGGCTAAAATACCGGTTCTTAACGGCAGCTGTAAATAGCCCTTATTTTAACAAAAACAACTTAAGTGGCATAGTTTGGATCATGAAAACTGCCAAGAGTCAAAATTCCAAACTACGACAAACTTTTGTAGTTAAAACCCAATGTATAAACACTTAATTCTGCACAATAACTAAGTCACTTATAAAGCAACACCTTCAAGTGACATTTAGTTACGCTGACAGTTCCAGTAAGTAATTTATTTGCCAGACTTGTCCTGAAACAGTTATTTTAGAGAGAAGTGCTCAGGTCAAATATGTGTAACAGTGACAGTGCTGAGGGTAGTGCAAGATAAAAGATCAATCTAAAAACAATGGTGGAGGTATGCAGTGGTAGATAGGTCAGAAGGTCAAACTTTCCCTGTTTTAAGTTGAAATACTTGCGGAACAGGGGGAAATTACTCTTTATTTTTATTTATTTTAATTTCAGCTATAGACTGGTTAAACCACGATGCTCCCATTATCACATTTTAACTCGGTGAGCACCACTTGGTCTCTACTTTGGCTCTGCATTTCCAGCGCTGGCCGATGGCTTTGGACTTTCCCATCCTGTCCTGCCCACGCACGCAAGAGCGACTGCTCACCCAGGCAAGGTCCACACTTGAAGATGTTCTTCCCATGGGAGACACTGAGATTGGCATTTGCTCTACATTATCCCATCTACACTTTCTGTGACGCTTAAATATTCACGTTAAAAGGCATCGCTGGGAATACTCCCTGGAGGGGTTCAAGGCCAGGTTGGACGGGGCTTTGATCAACCTGGGCTGGTGGGAGGTGTCCCTGCCCAGGGCAGGGGGTGGCACTGGGTGATCTTTAAGGTCCCTTCCAACCCAAACCATTCTATGATCCTATGATTCCGTCCCCTAGAGTCAGGATGCCTTTTTATTTGCATTGGTAAAAAAGGTCCACTGAGCAGTGAGAGTAAAGCTATCCCACCACAGCTCCATTTTTTTTTCCCCTATTTCTAGAATAAAGTGATTTTAAATCACCTTCCTTGGCATGCAGTTTGCCTGGGCACACATATCCAGTTAAGGCACAAGGAGATACTGGGACCTGGAAACAACAGACCCAAAGGGCCCATTCATACGGCACCGACGATCGGTGGGTGTAAAGGAAGGTCTGGATACTCACACTTGCCAGGAGCGCACAGGTCAGTCCACCGAACCTGTGGCATGTGGGATTCAGCATCCCTACTGCACGCGTATGCACGGTTGCTTGTCCACAAGAAACACCAAAATTTAAAAAGGGCCCATTTTTCTGCTTCTGCCTTGTTCCTGGGCAGACCTATGTAATTGCAAAGTATCTTTTGCGTGTACAGATTTTCTCGCACTTCTATCCTGCAAAGGATAATCAGCAGCTTCCTTTGTAGGAAACTACCAGCTTTTTTTTTTTTTCTTCACTGAGGTCATCAAGAGGTTTTCAGACCCCAAAGAAACAAAAAAGGGCAAATTATAAAACACATTAGGATCTGTTACTGACACTTCTGAAATCTTTTCCTATTATTAAAGAGCTTTTCTCAGTTTATTTCTCTGATGCCTCTAAGCTGAAGAAGAGATCTAGGTCCTACTTTAAGGCTGTGGTATTGTTTGACTAAGAAAAGCACTGTGACTCTACTCAGTGCCTTTACCAGGTAATAAACCTAGTTAATTAATGGATTTAATCCAAAGCAACTGTTGACAGTTGACAGAAAAGCGTGCATGCTTTATAAGGAAGCACGCCTAGAATGAGTCCTTATCCAGCTGGGATCATCTATTCCAGTTAAATCATGTCAGATCTTAATATATACACTAATTTTCCCTGGGATGTTTTTTGAGTCAATATTGTTTGACCTTTCATTCTCTCAATAAATGCTGTGCATATTTTCAGGGTGGTTGTGCCTTCAGAAGAGCCGTGCAGCACTAGAGCAGGTGACGCAGGGAGGTTGTGGAAACTCATCCCTTGAAGATGCTGCTGGTGAAACCAAGGGCTGACTCGACCGAGCGCTGCGGATGCTCCACGGCAAGCAGGAGGTTGGACTATTTGACTTCCATCCTTTCCAACCAACATGTCCTACCCTGTGCTTTTCACTAAGTAGGAATGTAAGAGCCGTGGACCATACCAAGTGCATTGTCCAGCCTTCCCTTTCATCGGAATGGCTTAGAGAAGGCAACCAGAAAATTAACCATTGGATTAAAGAGGGAAAAAAAAAAGTATACAGGGGCAAAATTTGGGAAGAGGGCAGAAATGCTACAAGCCTCTCCAAGCTGAAAAAGGCAACAGGTAAACTTGATTACCAGGGCCAACTGAATAAAACCAGTGTTTTCCGTAAGGCGATTCATAACAGCAATATTATGAAAGTTGCCCTGAGCAACTATATATAAAATGAAGACAGAAAAGCAAATAACTGGCAGAATTATACCACCATTTACTAGTTTATAAACATGTAAGACACACGCTTGAAGAAGCAGGACAAGCTTCGTGGCCTGCTTCTTATAGCTGTAGAAGACGGAAGTTCAAAAGCAGGTAGGATCGTCAGGTCTATCAAAATACCAAAGCATTGTATGTCCTGATGCCTGGATACAGGGATGATAGGAAAAAAAAAACAACCCAACCCACAATTTTTTTTTCTTATTGATTTTTAACTAAGGCAGAGGCCCAGTAAATTACAGCTGTAATGAGAAATATAAGGGGAAGGCGATTTATCTTTGACATGCATATCACTGACATGGATTTTGTGTGATTCTGCTAATTGAGAATGTAAACAAGGAATCCTGGAATGCATTTGATCTTTTATGGCAGTTTAGTGTAAAACTGGGGTATGCTCTACCTCATTAAAGAATTTGTTGTTGGTAATACATAAAATGTGGGGAAGAAGTGGTTATTTTAATCACAGAATAGTGGAATAAGATTAAGCAAATAACAGACTGATAATCACCTAGACTTCTGTGATGTAAACCTGATGAACCCGTATTTTGTTAAAGCTAACTTTGATCTTTTTTCCAATAACATTTGATTTGTAGTCTGTTTGTCTGAACACATTCATTTAATAGCGATTTCAATGCATTTCTTTTGTGACTGTTCCAGGGTGAAGCAAACAAATGCAATAAGCTAACAAAATAAATAAATAACCTACCGAAAACTTTGGATTTAGGCTTGTGTTCCTGTTTTTTCTACATGAGGAATGTGGGGAATCCACAGAAGTAAATCTTGCTGGAGAACGTCAGTGATAGTGAACACGGAACATTCACAGGGCGTATAAAACCTGATATTTTCTGCAGCTACCAAGCACACCAATTACATTTCCTTTCAAAGGGAGTTAAGTAAAACACAACAGTTCTGTTGCTGACAGAAGCAGCAAGTCTCACTCTACCTTACCTGCCATGAGCTGTCTGCAAGCCAGATCACTGCTTTCAACTCCACCAACAAAGGCTCTTATCAAAAGCCCGTGGTGGTGCAAGGAAAAGGCAATGCCTACGCATCTGGGAGTAGGCAAAAGACAGCAGAGATTTCTCACCATCTCAGGTGTGGCGTATAACTAAACCTCTGGTCCGCCTCATCGTAAAAGGTTTGAATAATAAAGATACTAAGTAAGGTTAAATCTGCTACTGCTCAGCTTTCAAATCCGTATGACAATAATAAGTAATAAAGAACTATTCATGCCTAAAGCAAAAGGTATAGTAAGGATTACCAAATTTTCAAGACCAAGCAGTATTAGATTTGAGAGTACGCTAAGGGCGTGCAAATGGCACAACTGACATAAGTGGGCTCCACTAATACCAGCAGAAAAAAGGATCTCGCGCTTCCAAAAGAACAAGCCCTTCAAGTTTTTGAGTACAAAAGATCAGCTGAGTCGCGACTTTACCACACATCCTGGCAAAACTACAAGGACAACAAAAGAGTAACCACCACCAATAACCTTACCTGATATAGAGCACTCCACTTTGGTCCACCCGCCGCTGCCAACCAACGGGAACTTGCACTGCTGGTGGCCCTCCATCCGTGTCCCCTCCGTCACACTCCTTTCCACCATTCATTTTTCTGTTTCTGTTTATGAGTCTTCAAAGATATCAACAGTAAGATGATATCCTTTTACTACATGTCATCATGGCCTCCCAAAGAAGGCCATTCAGCACACCTTTCCCCAAACTGTACAAAGTGCATTGGGAGGCTCCAGCTCAGTTTGAAACCAAGTCCTTAAAAGTGGCCATTTTTGTTAATGAGTCACTTTCCCATTATAATCCACATTAAATATGCAATGTTTAACTCCTTATATATTCATAAGGATGAACTATATAGATAAAAATTAGTGCTTCCAACTCGGGAAAATCATAATTCACCAATCCTTTGTTACCTGTCAGAAAGGAGAATGGGGAAAAGGAGACTTTCTAGTTCAACAGCATGGCTCCAAGCTTGATGACTGTCTAAGATAACTTGTATTTTGTGAAAGCTCGTCTCATTTTTATAAATATGAGTCAGATCTAATACCTCCAGGTATTATACCCTTTATATGCCACATTCTTTTTGTTTTCTTTTTATCTTCCGTTCATTATCCAAGTTGTCTTCTTGAGTTTCTTTCATGACTCCCTGGCTCCAATAAAACAGCCTGAAAAATACAGATAGAAAACACATGAGCCATTTTCTGAAGTCTTTCAGCCCAGTTCAGTAACTCATGAAGATCTATACAGCTGCATCCATTTAAAGAGCTTAGAATCAAAATTTTAAATGTCAATGAAACCATGAAAATAAGGCTTAGGATAAACATAAACCTGCTAGCATGTTCTATTTATATGTGGATGCAACGGAGCTACACGTTAAAAGCTAAGAGAGTACAGCTGTTATTAAATAGTTAATGTACAGTTTGGGGGAATTAAGGGATGTATCTTTTAACTGAATAGTTTCACATATGCTTCTGTTCAGAATTATCAACAGATGACGAGCTCAATTAATGTCCTTTAAAACCTGTTTATAAAACTGAATGAATTTAATGTGAAGGAAGCTGCTTCTAGGGTTGATAATATCCATAAAAATGGAAAATCCCTGCATTTAGACTAAATTAAAATAATCATTTCTTACAAAAAAATGTGTATAATAAAAAGGGAGAAGATAGCATCAATGCACTGATCTCAGAATACCTATGAAAAAATTTGAATATCGTAAGTAATAATTTCCCCCTGTATGATTATACTGTATGAGCAAATCTTCATGAAAGAAGTTCAGAATGATGCGAACTGTGTTATTCCCCCAAAACAGTTTTTCAAGTTGACCAGGTGAGACTTAACTCTTTAAACTGGACTTTTTATTAAGGGGAGACAAACATGGAATATGTGATTCAAATAGTAAATACGTCAGAAAAAAACAACAACCCTAGAACTCAAATGTAAGATGTCATTGTTGACTATCGCAGGAATGATGCTAACGGGTTTTATTTGGAACTGCACGTCAATTCTGCCTTATTCCTAATGCTAACGTTATGCTAGTATTTTAACACATAGTAAATGTTAGTATAGACCTGACTGATTTTGATAAGAAAAGGTTTTTTGAGATAGGAAAGGAAAACAAAGTCTTTGGATCCTACAGCATTCCTGCAACAACAGTAGCAACACCAGGTTACATCTATATTTAACAGTAACAACAGCTCCTTCCTTCAAGACCACTAAAGGAAGACTACAGAGGCACAAATAACAGTCCTCGGAAATATTCCCTTAAGTACACTTACGCAGTACATTCTTTTCAGATGTACTACTTATAAATGTAAAGTTCAAAATGCTACATAAAGAAAAAAAATAGCCGTAGCATTAACAAGAAGGATGCGGATGAGAAAAGAGCCGCCTGCACCTACCCCCTTGACTAAGGCGCTAAAATCGAAAGAATAATTGAGAGCGATTTTCAGAATAAAGAGTGCGATCTTCTGCAGGAGGAAGGCTTCTAGAACAGCCTGGCACTGTTTTGCAGGGATCTGTTTCAACCAGGACAAGAGGAAACGGCCTCAAGTTGCCCCAGGAGAGGTTTAGATTGGATATTAGGAAAAATTTTTACACCGAAAGGGTTGTCAAGCATTGGAACAGGCTGCCCAGGGACGTGGTGGAATCGTCATCCCTGGAGGTATTTAAAAGACGGGTAGGTGTAGTGCTTAGAGATATGGTTTAATGATGGCTTTTGTCAGTGTTAGGTTGATGGTTGGACTCAATGATCTGAAAGGTCCCTTCCAACCCAGGCAATTCTATAACTCTTCTACACTCTGGAGCACTCCAGTAGGATGTAATCCTTGGCTGGCTGAAACCGGGGGAGGGATGAGGAGACCATGCTGAGATCCCGGTCACTGCCAGTGGAGAGGTGACCCAGTACCAGCGAGCGAAGGTGAGAGGGAATGTCACACCAAACACCTTGCCGTCTCTCATATGACAACAATCTATCCTTTAATCTCTAAATCTGCTACATAGGAATAGGATTTGGAGAACACTTGGCAACAGTTCAGGACTCTCGAGTCCTCTCAGGTTTTCAGTTTAGAAGTTTTGGTGGTTGATTGGTTTTACCCTGATTAAGAAGGCGGCAGCAGATGATGTCTCATCAAAACCAAGGCCGAATTTACCTTCAAGTTTCAGCATTATTGCTGAATGCTGCATAGGCATTTTTATTACGGGTCCCACGTATGGCTAAAATAGGTAAACGATTTCCCTATTGCTTTTAATGAGAATTAGCTTTCTGTAACACAGTAAAATCAGAATCAGAAAATATATATTTAAAATACCGGAAGCACCTAGTGTAGAGAAGGTTGCTCATCTCTTAGCCCAGTCTTGCTGTGGCTCATGTTGCTATTTAAGGCAATTGCACTGGATCCATTACGAGAAAATAATAGCCATCAATTTCTTTTTTGCACAAGCAGCAAGAGACACTTTGAAGTAACCTTCTATTTCTCCTGGTTCTGCAATGCCCTGCCTCAGCTAACGTCCCATTCCATCACCACCATAATACTTATCATCATCTAATCAGATAAACCATTTTTCTGTACTGCACATAGCTTGAAGTAGTACTAAAAGAGGCAAAAGAATTCACTTAACTGCTTCTTCTGTGGAAAATATTTAAATATTTTTACTCAGTACAGTGAAATGGAATAAAACGGCTGTTTCAATCATATACCTTCAGTCAAAGCTTATTATTTGTCTGACTTTTTCTTGAGAAGTACTAGAACCGTAAACGAACACAAGGATTTGAGTGATGTAAAAAATAAAAATGAATCAGAGCACCGGTGTGACGATCCATTTTCCATTCCACCCCAGGTACAAAAATACTTCAAACGCCACACTCGCTCTAAGCAGAAAACAGCCAACCATGCTATTCACATCATCAAAATTTGACCTTTTATCTTGCAATTGACTGCGCTCATATGCCAGTTGGGGTCTGTGAGGACACGCCGATGTGTGTGTGTGCAATGAATTACAGAAGAGGGCAAAGGCTCCCTGGAAGCTTCTTAGCACACGGCTAATCGGTGTGTAACTAGCCATGTAGAAGGACACAGCTAATCAGTGTGTAACTAGCCATCTTTTATGTGTTTATAGCAAAAACGCTCACGGAAGTGAGATTTTTTCACTAAAGGCCAGCACACTTCTGTGAAGATTTCTAGAAAGGTCCGGCAATAAAATACCCAGCACATACTGGAACCATTGCACATTTCTATTGGGCATGAATGGCAAAAGTAAGAGGTTGCCATCAATGTTTTGGTACAAAAATTCTTTACAGAAGTGCAGAGTTGATATGTGTTATTTTATTTAACTACGTAACAGCATAGAAAAGTTAAGGGTAGTACGGGTCTCTCCAAGAACAGTTAAACCTCTCAAATCTGGTTCAACAACGGACAGACACTCTTTGCATTTTCCCAGTAACTGGTTATCAGCCAAACAAAGAATCACAGGATGGTTTGGGTTGGAAGGGACCTTAAAGCCCACCCAGTGCCACCCCCTGCCCCGGGCAGGGACACCTCCCACCAGCCCAGGTTGCTCCAAGCCCCGTCCAGCCTGGCCTTGAACCCCTCCAGGGATGGGGCAGCCACAGCTTCTCTGGGCAACCTGGGCCAGGGGCTCACCCCCCTCACAGCAAAGAATTTCTGCCTCACATCTCATCTCAATCTCCCCTCTTCCAGTGTAAAACCATCCCCCCTCGTCCTATTGCTAATCTACCTCATAAAGAATCCCTCCCCATCTCTCCCATAGGCCCCAGTGGAGCCAAGAAAATGGAGCTACGGAAGACAGCAGAGAGAAAAAGGACAAGAGCCACTTAAACCAGGCTGGGTCTGGCTCTTTTTCACCCTACCGCTGGCAAAGGCTGCTTTTATAGTACATTTTATACACTAAGGCAGCCAAGATGATAAGTTGCAAGTTTAAAGGGACAACTGGAGGGGACAGTGGCACCGCATTATTATATTTGGCAAACTGTTGCGAGATTGAAAGAAGACATTTAGATCCCAATAGGGACCAGGCTGACCATGAATGCTCTGACACAGAGAGCATCCATTTCACTACTCAAAGCTTTACGTTTCTTACCAGCCCAGAATCTTCCAACTCGATTGCAGAAAAATCCCGTCTCTCTTGATCTACCATTTTCCCCTTCTCCATCAAAGTATTCTATCTGAAGTACTTTGGATTGGGATAGAAAGATTTTGGACCAAATCCAAAGTATTTTGGACACTGGATTCTATCCAAAGGCCTGATTTTCATCAATCCATGTAACAAATACCTCTTCTCTGTAATCTCATAACAACTCCAGACAACTCATGTTATCTCACCACGAGTAACACAACTTTCCACATCTAAATCAATTACTTCTTTTTTTCTGTGCGCCAAGACATGCCGTTTAGATTTGTTTTGCAGTCCAGTTTCATTACAATACGCTTAAAAATATTTCATTGGAGAACTATGCAAAGCTACACTGACTTGTTTCCCCCCTTTAGCCCCTTCAAACCCCTCCTCCCATGGAAAATTTCTCCTTAATTTTCATATGCTGAAAGTATGTTTTCAATTTTTAATGCAACCATCTCACTTTTTGAAATGTTGCATTTTAGGAAGCCTCTTTGCACACTCAGCTGTTAAATGTTTATTTTAACAATTTTTTAGTCAAGTGGTGAAAGAGAAAATTTGGTACAAAGTAAAAAGAAACTTAATTAAGATACTAATAGTTTGGATTCAGATCTATCACATGTGATAGGAATACCAATATAACATTTCTTTTATTAAGAAGCAGACACAGAGCCACTTAAGACAAATTTTGACAGACTAATATTGCAAAGATGCTCCAATACTTTTTTCTTACATGAACTTGAAAGTGTGCCCAACAATTCCAGGTATGACAGAGAAAGGCTGCTCAGAGCTCGGAGATCAACGACCACCTCTGATGCACAAACCCCAGGGCTTACTTATGGAATGACCAGATTTTGGGTACAAAGTTTTGCCAACACTCAGAACGTACACAAAACACTGCTTATAGATACAAACTGCAATCTCACTTCCCAGCCTTTCCTTTCTATCCCAGGAAAACCTACAAAATACATTCAGAAATAGAAATGCCCTCAAATCACCATCTTGGGCTTTTAGAACCAACAGGAAGTTTTAGCTTCTTAAAAAGCATTATTTTCAAACCACGTGGAGTTAAGGTGAGTTTTTATTTAGTTACCACTCGCACATTATTAATCTATTTAAGTCTACCAAAGCAATTAGTTAGGATTCTCCGGTATCATCTAATTAGATACAAATATTGCATCACTTTTTGGGAATGCTTTTCCATTTTGAAAAGAAGCATTCTCTTGACTAATTAGATTGGTATTGAATACTTTATGAAGTCCTATTTTTAGGGGAGTGATTCAACAAACAAATGTGCCTGAAGTATAAAGGAAACCGTTCTTCCTTCAATCTTATCTCATTGTATTGGTATCCAGGACCGTAATACAGCTGTACACACGATAACCTCTGGTCTTGGGTTGGAGAGAGACATCTTCATCTTACTTGTAAATACAGAGTATGAAGAATACATTGCAACAACCAGAAAATTGATCTGCACTGAATGACTTAATTAAAATGATACATTTTAAATTGCCCTAGTGTCGAATCAGTTTATACTAGTCCAACTACCTTTGGTATTAAATTATTTTGCACTGTATAAAGGACAGTTTATTATGTACTATAACAGGGCTTATGTATTCCTAATTTATACCACTTTTGATGCTGTAGAACTTTTTAGGATTGGAAGACCCAATTTAACCACTCTCTAAGAAGATAGTTATTTGGATTCATTCACTCATAAATAGTAAAAATGTCAAGAGTCCAGGCCACTGTACCTATCTCTTCAAGCCCAGCAGGCAATCTTTACCAGTAGCCCACCGGCCACGTCTTACCTGCATGTGCATGGACAGAATCCTGTATTATTTGGTTTCCTATGCTGCCAGACTACACAGAATCAGAGACTCACCTAGGTTGGAAGGGACCTTTCCGATCGTCTAGTCCAACCATCAACCATGGTCATGAACAAAGCAATCGCTTCACACCTACTCTTCAGTAATCTACACTAATAAAACAATAAAGAAAAGATTCTCATGGAGAAAGACTAATTTATGTTCACGGATTCTAGTTGATCATTAAAAGCACACAATATGAATCTCTTCTCTTGGAGCATTTTGGGCCTGCATGCTGTTAACTAGTCACAAGTTGTAACTTTACAACCCATATCCTTCCTACCAATGCTCACAGCGCAGGTAAAAAGTAGAGTCCATTGAGCTCCATTATATCCTCAATTCAGCGGATTTAACTGTGCCATTACAGTTGTCCAATGGCTGAACTGGGAAGGAGCATCATTCTTTTAGCATCCTTTAGTTAGTGCATGTATAGTACACAAACCTGAAAAATTTCTCAGAGTACGACTGTCTTTTACCACATTTTTCTGCGTAACTCCCAGAGTTGGGAGCAATCGCGGTTTTCCTTTCCAACGAAAGAACGGAGAATGTATGCCCTTTGTGCACACACGCGCACGTATGTGGACACACAGCATCTCGGAAAGGGTTTCGATAAAAAGCAAAACTGAGCTACACAGCAATGAGAAAAGATGGCAGGAGACAAAAGGATTTTCTTTTCAAACCTCAGATCTCTCCACTCAAGAAGAATTTAATAAACACAACGGTCACACGATAGAGTCCACAGAAGAATACATAATGCTCTTTCAGGCCTTCCACCACATTAATTTTCTTCTTTACAAGGGAAATAGGTCAAAACTGTGTGCGCGTGAGACAGCCCTACTTTACTGTTAAAATAATCTAAGCATTCAGATTTTTTAAAAGTAAAGACTAATAATTGGTACGCAATTTAAATCAACCAAGTTATTCTGAAGATAAGAATCACGTCACCATTATCAAAACCTCTCTTAGGGAATATAATGAAATAGAGTATTACTAACCTATATGTTAAGAAGAAGCGAAGAAATGTTATTACATCCACTTTGGCACTGTAGGGGAACTCGTATAGGAAATGAGGAACTTGTACAATATACAACACCCATCTTCAGCAACCTACAAATCTAGGAAAAGCAAACCTGGACTTGGATGTTCTCTTTTTTTTTAAATGGCCAAAAGCCATTCATACATTTACTTCTCAATGGTCTTTTTTTCAATCTGTGGACAATTGTATACAAACTGATTATTTTTACATTCTCTGAAATAAGAGAGCAAGTGAAGTACTAAATAGCAGCGAAGAGCTGCATAGGGAGGTTCCTAGCTGAGCGTTTTAAAGTACTAAGCTTTCTATAATATAAAGAGAATTTATACTTGAACTCTTTTTCTGAACAGCTTTTCTACAGTTCTTTCTATTCTTTCTTCATCACGCAGTGATGATACATCATCAGTTCTGCAACTGGGAAGGCCACTTTTTGGGGGCTTTCTTTGAATAGAAATTTCTATCTCCTCCAAAACCTATCTTGCCATAAGGAAGCCACAATTCTTCAAGTATTTTGATTTTGTTGATGTATTTTGATTTTGTTCTTTCTTTGTCAGAGTTAGGTTGACGGTTGGACTAGATGATCTGAAAGGTCCCTTCCAACCTAGGCAATTCTATGATTCTCATGCTTTTCCAGAATTTGGCATTTTGGAACAAGCATGAGTAGATCTTAATTCTCTGTGGCTTCAGGTATCTTTCATGGTTATAACACTGAAACTTTTCTACACCAGTTCTCATTCTATAAGAAACTATCAAGCTCTAGAGGAGTCTATCAGGGAAAGTTACCACAAATCCACATCAAGAAAAAAAGATGACTGCAAAAAATGGAAGGAAAAAAAAGCCATCTGAGCCTGCAAGAGAGAGAATTCAGACCTTCCAAGCCCAACTGCCACAACAGAAGAGAATATTAATAGAGAAGAACCCGCTTTGTCACAGTGCGATCACTCTCGCTAACGTAACACACAGATTCATTAGAAAGCAACCATTGCAGACATTCACATTTGTCCAAAAAAGTCATAAGGAAGTTAAAATTAACATAAACTTAAAACTCTAATAGCAACACACTGATTATTATGAAATGATATAGTTAAAAATTAGCTAAATAAATATTACAAGCATTTAGAAATAATTTATAAATATTATTAAATTAATAAATATTTTAAAGTTTCAGACCAACGTTAAAATGACTTCACAAAGAAGATGCAAGCACATAAACAAATAACAAACTCCTCTTTCAATTCTCATGTTTCAGGCTTCCAAAATTCTGAAATGATTAAATATATTTTTGTAACAATTTTATAATGAAAATAATTTGAATTTCAGGAACATCTGATACAAAATGTTCTTAAGGTATCTAATAAACAGATGCAGAAAACAAACAGGTAATAACCATTTGTAAGTGTTCAGTTCTAGCTGACAGCTTTGCTGTACGTTATTGACTTACCGGTTACTAGGGAAATAGTAATTTGTGGAAACAAAAAAAGTTAATTTTAAAAGAAAAGAATATTTAAATGTAATGATTTCAAAACCTGAACATGAAAACTCAATTAGATTTCAGATATGTCGTTAAAGAGGAAAAAATCAGATTGCTGGAATTATGGCGAAAGGCTCCGAGCTGCTGGCATAACAATTACCGGATTAGCCCCAGATCTCCATTAACTGTGCACTGGAGAATATCAAAAATTAAGCAATAAATGGTAAAAATGAAAATCATCCTCCCATATCTTAAATGCAGAGGCCTCAATAAACTCTATAAACCTCCTTTGTATGAGACACCTGAAGTTCAGGACACAGCAATATTTAAATCATGTGAATAATTCAGATTCAGTTTCTGCGCACGAGAATGTCAGAAACATCGTAGGATTGCAAATTAAACCTGTAAATTATGCTTTTGTGCCAAAGTAATAAGTCACGTGACTATACTATTTTTAGACACAGGGAATTTTTTCTCCAAGTGCAATTTTTTTGAATTGTTTACTGAATTATGTATCTCTACTCAGCAATTTCCCTCATGAAAATACTCTTACGCTATTAAAAAAATATGGTAACATAAAAATCAGCTATTCAGACACCTTAATGCAAACCCTACAGCCTTATCTGGCATAAATGTAATAGTGCTTGAGAGCTTGGGCTGCCTCTTCAGACCTGGTATGCTACAAACCTGTGCAATATGATAGATGAATCTCTAGCATTAGTAGATTATTACTGTCTTCCAGTGATATACTAATCGAATGTGGAAGTATTTGGAGAATTCGGCCCTGCTGTTTTATTTAAGAGACAGACAGTTCTCTCTGTTTTCTAAAACAGGACTCAGAAATTCAAGGATATTTAAAAAGAAAAAAAAAAAGTGGGTGATTTTAATCCTTCTAAATGTTTTCACTCCATGAAAGTTATGACAAATATTTCTTTCTTGATATACAAGAGGTCCATTAATTGTAGGTTTAATAATTTTTAAATGAATCTTTATGAAGATTTGTCTATATGACCTTTCCTTCTATAGCTTCTTTTTCTACTTCCCCTGGTCTGAGTCAGCCGTTTTATGAATATACCATTCGATTTAAAAATAATCTTCCTCACCCTCCTATTAAAACTCCACATTCGGTTTGTTATTTAAGATAGATGAAATAAGTAATGCAAATATAAAGTATGTTTTAATACACTAATTAACAGTAGGGTACAGGATTAAAAAAAAAAAAGCCAGCCTGACCTTTTTCCTCATTAAGCATTAGATTGAAGGTGGGTACGTTCATCTTGTTCATTCTGAGCTGAAAAACAAAGAAATCAGTCGAAACCGAAGATAAGCAACAGTAAGCAATACAGTCCACTCATGATGTTAAGATTTCAATATTGCATGATTCTGAACTATTCCTTCATATTTATAAACACTTAATCAGAGAGGTTCCTCAAAATATTATTTCTCCTTTGAAACTCTTAAATAAATACCCGTTTCCACTTATTTTGTACACACTCATTTCCATAAAACATCATGAGATAAAATAATCTAACATTTAAGAAAATGCTAACGTACAACTTCTTTTTAAAAGATCTACTCTACCAAAGTTTCATCTGTATTCCAGCAACAAAAATGATAAAGTTCTCGACTGTACGCACGCCACTAGTTTCAAATAAGATTTTGTACTTCATGAGTGAAAACCCTTTTTCCTGCGTGGCTGTCCCGTTCCCTTCTTCAGAGATTTACGGTTAAGATAGCCAAGGTATTTTTAACCTACTAAAATAAGCAAAGCACCTAAATGTTAGTGTATGTGTATTTTGGGGTTGAATTTTTAGATGACGATTATCAGACGTATTCACACTGACACCTCAATAAGGATAAATTTCATTGTCTAATAAAACTGTGAAGACTGCAGTCTGGCTCCCAGAAAATGAAACAGTTGTTTTTACGACAATAAAAAGCATTCTATTCTCTACTTCAGCACGGGGGTTGTGACGCTCTCCTTGCAAGTGTTTTGCCATCTGAACATGATATTGTTAGGTTTAACGTAGAGCAAGATGGTACCTGGTAACGATGCTCGACTCTGTCCTGCCAGGTATCCATGGCTTTGCTCGCTTGATACACTATAAAACCTGATTTTCCTGCATGTGCAATAGACGGCACATACGCTAAGCTAGACAAAAAGGGTTTGATTCTCTTCAGAAGGAACTAAACAAAAGGGTGAATCACATTCAAGCTTGTCAAGTAAAAGAGAATTGCACCGGCTCGTCAAGGCAGAGAAAAGAAACATGACAGTAAGGACCACAGGCACCCAGAAATTAAACCCATGTGTCCCTTGAAGGATGCAGTACATCCAAGAGTTTTAAGAACAAAGCTCCAAAAAAGATGAAAACGCACTACTTCATCCCAATCGAAGGACAATGCGTTGTGCCAGATACTAAGTTAAAACTCAAACAGTCCTTTATTCTCTGAATAGGCTTGAAAAATCCCTCTGGGAATGCAGACAGTAGGTGCGTAAGACAGGTATTTCGCATGTTCTGGCCCCATGCTCCAAAAAGTGAGCTATTGGAAAAAAGGTGGGCAAAGAACCACTTAGTGAGCTCTTCATCACAACATATTTAAAACTTGATCAAAAGAAATTCATTTAGTAACACAAATATATTCTGTCACAAAACCCCCTACATAAACAAAGCCATCAGTGTCCTGAACAAATGCCATAAACTCTTGGCAGAAAAATCTAAAAAATATGAGTTCAAGCTACAGAGAGGTACAAGAGCTTCCCACATTTGTTTTGCATGTATTTATTTCTTACGTTATATTTCAGCCTACCATCTCAACGGAAATCTAAATTCAAGGAAATCAGTGGCAAACTTCCAAAGGCTGCTGAACTGGAATTTCACTCCATTTTAAAGAAGAACTTTTCAAAGCCTTTCAAAGCATTTTATTTAAGAAAAAAGGTCCTTTGGTTCATTTTGTCGTAATGAAAACTGCCGTAAGTAAAGACTTTAAATACCATATACCTCAAACTGAAGTATATTATGAGTAACAGAAAAAGTTTGCAGGGAAATAAAACAAAGCTAATCCCACAATTAACTTGACAGATTAGAGAACCTGAGGATGCGAAGAGGGATCTCGGGAGAGCAATCTGCTCAGCCCACTGCCAGGGGAGGAAGGTCACAATTAGCAAGATCGTCTCTGAATGCTGTGTCTTTATGCATTTTCAAAAGTTTCCTATCATCGATTATACGACAGTTATAGGGAAAATATCCCAGTTTTTCATCTATATTTGCAGTCAGAGATGAGGTAAACCAAAAAAAGTTGGCACTGTTTTCTCTTTACATCTATTCTAAATTATCCTTTGTGCAAATTAAATTTTTTTTTTTTTACATCTACAGAGCAACTGCCACCATTGCTTTTATAAAAAACCTCTTATCTTTTTAAAGCCTTATGCCCATCCTACAGTGTTCTCTTTCTTCCTAGAATAAACAAAGCCAATCCTTTCAGCCGTTCTTCAACAGTCCTGCTTTCAAAATCTGTCACGAGCTTGTTGCTCTGCTTTGCCTTCTTCTGGCTAATACAAATTGTCTTTAAAGGGCAGTGTCCAGTTCTGCAAAATACAGTCTACCTGAGGTGTCCCCAACAGTAAACACATACCGAAGCTTGTGTCTGAGACGGGACTATACACTGTAAAAATTCCCAGCGCTCTAGGAATGAAGATTTGTGATTTTTTTTCTCCCAAACTTTCCAATTGTCTCCCCCTTAAAGAGGAAAGACGCAATGGAAATTCTGAAGTTTCTGAAAAAGGTATTCTTTTTAATGCATTTTCTCAAGTGAAACATGAGTGCAGAAAGTAAGAGACATTTTTAAGAAGTGGAGAGATTCTCACAGAAGGAGAAGTTCAAGAAGAGAAGGTTTAGGGGAAATCTTGCTCTGTCTTCAACTAGTTGACATGTGGTTAAGGAGAAGATGGAGCCAGAATCTCCTCTAACACCCAAGTTAAAGGACAAACAGCAGACCCATGTGCAACATGGAAAGTTTTGAATAAATATTAGAAAAAATTAAGGCTCTGGGGGAATCTTCCCAATGTGTATGAAAGAAGATGGGGCCAGGCTCTTCTCAGTGGTGTCCAGTGGCAGGACACAGGTAACGGACACAGACGGAAACACAGGAGGTCCTGTCTGGACATCAGGGAACACTTTTTTTACTGTGAGGGTGATGGAGCATTAGCACAGGTTGCCCAGAGAGGTGGTGGAGTCTCCATCCACGGAGATATTAGAAAACTATCTGGACATGATCCTGGGCAACCTGCTCTAGGTGACCCTTCTTGACCAGAGGGGTTGGACAAGATGACCTCCAGAGGCCCCGTCCAACCTCAACATCTGTGTGACCTCAACCAATATCTGTGTGACCTCCAGCTATCCCTTCAAACCAGTATCACTCTATGGTTACGTGATAATTCTGGCTCATGACGTCCCAAGCTACTGGTTTTGCTAACTTCAACAGGAAACATTACACAGTGCTTCAGTAATACAAGTGTGTACATCTTTTCATCCAGCATTATGGAGAAAAGAATCCCTTCATGTATACACTCAACAATTTGCTTATCTCACAATCCAGGTTTTCTTACGGACGCTCGCTTTAGAACCTGTTCACATCGCAGATTCACCAGGTTCAATTACAACATGAGAATAACATCCTCCCTAGAATGTCATGGAACAATAAATCCTGCTTTGAAGAATTTAGAATATAAAGTATGGAAGCCAGAAAAATATTTTTAAATAGAGCCACAAAGTTGGGTTCCATAGGTACAATTTACAAACGCAAAGGAAAAAAATATCAAAAGATTTTCCCAATTTTCAGAAAATCCCATCAAAGAAGATTGCTATTCCGTTAGCTCTCTCTACTGAAAGGGACAGCTCTAAAGAAAGAGATCCAAAATGAGCTGTGAATGGCAAGTATTCTGTGCGAATACTGTACATATGAGTTCAGAGGTGTTCAGACAGAACTCTGTATTTTCTCTGAAAAAAGTACTGATAAGAATGAAAACATACCGATGTGTTTAAAAACCGTATTTTCAAACAACGAAGATAGTACAGATATTATATTGACTCATTAAGATGCCCAAAGAATCTATTGTAGATTAAAATAATTTTATTTAAAAATAAAAACGTAAACATTTCTTCAACTGGGGCACTTCAGATTAGGGATCTCTTCGGTCTTTTCTGGAGGGATTTAAAAAAGCTTTGGAGAAATCTTAAAGCTATGGAATTAGCCTGGTATTTATAGCTCAGTTTCCTAGTGTGTTCTTTGAGCTTCCTAGGACGTTCTTTTTCTCCATCTGCTGGTTGTTGACATGGTATAACTTTATATTTTGATTATGAAAATGTACAAGAATAAGAGCGTTTCATTTTACATTTTACTGTAAAGTTGTGGCTTCATCTCAGGGCAAGGCTTTGCTACTACAATATAATCTAGGTCAAGAATGGTGCTGAATATTTTCTGATAGAGATAACCCGAGTTCTATTGTTTAATTATGTCAAAATATATTACTACCAATTATGACTAATACTCCATATGAATCACACTGTCACAAAATGGTAATTTTATTACCATTAAAATACTGTGCTTCATATGCTGTTTCAATACAATCTGTTAAATCTAGGTCAAGAATGCTTTTTCCTTCTTTGTTCTGTTATCAAAAAGGTCCACGTATGGATGCACTGTCTATCTCGTGCAAAGATATGAATTGCTAAATTGTTTACCTTTCTACTTCAGCACCATTAAATGTCGAAGACGTCTGCTGTTCTTCTGATTAGGTTTTTGAACATTGGCTCAAATCTTCTGTATTATACTACTTGAAATACATTCTGTAACCATCTTCACTACCACAGCGTAAAACTACCAAAATAAAATCCAAAGTTTCTCAGCTGAAGGAATGCATCCATTTACTTTTGAATACTTACCTACATTAGTCCTCATGGTCTTGCTTCTAGTTACCTTGGGGATCTTTAGGCTTCTTAAAATTCTTGATGCACTTTCAGCTTTGCTTTAGACAGTCTCCTGTGTAGATCTCGATAATGGGCTATGTCCATCGAGGCTGGCTCCGTGTCTTACTACACCCCTCATCTGAGGAACTCTTGCACCCCACGTTACATCTGGTGAGACAGTTGCATTATTTAAATTAAAGAACGAGCCAAATGGTTTTATTTCACTTTTCTTGATTGCTTTCTAAGCCCTCATCCAATTACTTTGTAGCATAAACTGCAATAATATTTGCTTTTAAAGAAGAGTAGGATGGCTCTGATTGGAACTGACAAAAAAAGATACCTTTTACTACATTATGGTGGTTCACTGTCCAGAAGAATGAGCAGTTTTCTATAAAAATGCGTATACGGATTTTTATGATGGAACTAATATGCATACAAAAAAAGGTCACATCTTCAGACAACTGGAGTTGTACTGATGCATGCTAAAACCCCTCAGCTACGAAGTCTAGGCTGTAAAGACTTACAATACTGCAAATGGCCTTGGTTACGCAAAACGTTCCACCAGTATTGCTGATGAGCTATTTAATTAGTCTTCGCACAGGTACACACATACTGGTGAACCCCCAGCTGAAACCCAACCGGGGGCATTCTGTAACATCCGCCTGTTGTTGAGCCATTTCCTTCAGAATCGCCACCAAAATGTACCTGCCGTCCTCCACTCGCCCAGACTCAGTTAGGCTTTGATGGTGCCAGTGGCAATTTCTCTGACACTGAAAGGAGTTAACAGTCTTTGCAGGACTCTAAGTCAATTAATTACCTCTTTTAGAGGTGAAATGGATTGGAACTCATTAGGTTAAAGGCATATCCAAAAGAGTTAATGTAGGCCTTTAAAGTTTCACACCGGAAAGCCTGAGGACTCAGTAACGGCACAGTTAGGGATTAGAAATACACATTTAACGAATTCAGAATTATTGGGGATTTTTCTTTTTTTTTTTTTTAAACAAATCTTTGATTAAAACAGATGCAACATAGCCAATCAACGCTTTTTGAATCCTACAGAAAGCCTAATGAATTTGCTCTGATTTACAGATCACGTATTTGCAATCTCTTTTAAAGCCATTTGTCATCATAGTAAAGGTCTTGGTTCTTGTTAAAACCTTCTCCCCTAAAAGAGAACCCAATAATACAAAATCTGAACGAAAAATTTCAGGTAAGCCAAACAAACAGGATATAAGCATGTAAGTCACATAAAGTACATTGGCTGCAAATACTAAATATAGTATTTACTGTGATTATTAAAATATCTCACTTAGGTTTATAAGCAAAACCTTTTTGCTTTCTTGGTGATGACCTGGTGTTTGGCTTCCATTCACCTTATTAGTACCACTAATTTAACTGAGTTATCAGTTGATCAGCACCTTCCCAATTTAAGGGCAAAATTGGGGCACAGAGTTCTGTGAAAATAGGTAGCAAAGAGTCTTGGCTGTTCCAGACTGCATTGCAGCAAACAGCTTTTTCATGCGCAAACTACTTAGAAGAAAAATTATTAACTCACTGAAGTTCTTTCCCAACCAGTATCGCCTTGAAAACTATGCCCCTATAAAATATATGTCTAGATTTTCTTAAAAATTGGGGGACTAGACAGCTTCCATGTTTAAACATTAAACATTTAATGCTTCTGAACATTACAGGGCTTACCTGTTCTTAACATTGAACTTTTTAATGTATCTAGAATACTAACAAGGTATATCCAGTCCATAGATATTATTAAAATAATGAAAATAAAAAGCTAAATAATAAAACATACATAACAACAAAATTAATATTGCTATCAGTAAAAAAAGCCTCTTCCCCTTAGTCGAAAGGGTTAAACAACTTTGCTGAACAAACCAACCTGAACACTGTGAGTTTATAAATGCAAGGAGCCCTTGGGGTCTAAATGCTGAATAAATATGACTGACAAAAAATATACTGCATTTTAGCTGCTGAAGAATTGGGGTATTCAATGCAGAGAGCTGCAGGAAAGGTCACTCCCAACGAAGTCGGACATACTGTGAGAGGAGAACGATTCCAATCTCACGGAGTTTGAGACACGCTGAAGCATCCACGAGACTCACAAGGTTGGGCTCTTACCAACGGGCCTTAGCTACTCGCTTTAGCTTAGCGAGAGACTGAATGCCAACGTTTTCTGAAGTACTCCAGAAATTCTAAATCTTAAAATCTAACATATAGATGGCATAAATGAAACGTAGGAATTTCTTCTTCAACTGTAGAAATGACCGAAATTTTTAACTTGTTTCCGCTGTATGTAAGCTCCATGAAATATTTCAAAGAATGAACATTTTTACGTAGGTTATTCATAAAATTATAGATAAATAAGGATCCATGGCTTCATAACATAGCTTATCTTTACAGTAACATAACAAATAGAAAGATGGTATAACCTACCATTAAAGAATTTGCATACAAATATATTTTAGATCGTAATTTCACTATGGATATTACATTCTTCAGATAAAATTATTTATTAATGTTTAAACACGCTGAAAGGTATTGATAAGAGACATTTTTATGAAGAACTTCCCTTGAGCATATAATGCTAATCACAGCAAACACTGTAAAACTAATTTACTGGAAACAATTTCAATAGATGGATGAAATAGCCCAAGAATGAAAGCTAAGTCATACTAGGGCTTAAAAGAACCGGGACACGTGGACGGTGCTAAGCATTGAAGTAGCATCAGTAAAAGAAGTGTCTAATAAAGGCCTCAAGAAATCAACAGAAAAGCATTATTAAAATGAATTCAAATAAATAACCTGATTTTTAACTTATAACGTCTAAATAAAACAGTAACAATAACTTAATGATCAAAATTGTCCATACTGAGCATACGGAAATGGAAACGTGTAAGCAAAGATGTAATTAAAGTTTCTGATGAAAAAAACCAGACATTACCTTAATTATGCATATGCCATTTACAAGTTTACTAGCATCAGAATACTAGCACCATAGACACAGACAAGCAGCTAGAGTACAGTTTTATAAATACTAAGCTGAGACTACTGGTGATCATCAAAAGGCTCCTATATGGTGAGCCAGGAGAATTTTTGTGGCTAATTCAATAGGCTCCGTGTTACGTTTCCCCTCCCGAAAGCCTTCTGCTCATGCTCCTTTTAACCAGCCCTCCTCGCTTCCTTTGCCTATTAGGAACTACCAGGTTTTATCATAAAAAAAATAAAAATAAGCGTTTGTAAAAAAAATATACGAAGGATATTTTTTTCAATTAAAAAAAACGACACTTGACATTGAAAAAAAAGCACTTATACTTCAGAAGTCCGGTATTTAATATAAGAAAGTGATTGTCACAGGCTGTCCTAGCCGTTATTAAACAGCACTGCACCATGCACGAAAAGACCAGGTTATTTTTACCATTCAGAGATAAGTACAGGACTTACACAGTGACTACAATATGTTTATTTTTTGATTGCATACATATCTGTAACAATAAACTTCGCCATGAGTTCTCACCAAGTTGCAGGAATGTAATGGCGACTGTGTTTCTGGGAAGAGACATCTGTTTTTTCAGTGCATGTGCTGCCTCCTTTGCTTTGTGAGCTTTCTATTTACATAACAAGTCTGTGCTAACAGATTAAAAAAATCCTGTTCCCATCTAATCTCTTAAGATACATACAATATTCTTACAACTATGGTATTTGATGTTTCTAAAATTAAAGATACTCTACTTTTCAAGAGAAAAAATGAAAAATATCAAAGAATGATCTTCCAGTTACAGAAACAAACTCAGTAACTTTGCAATTGTGCGCTGTCACAAAAGACTAGTGAAAGAGAATGGCAGTCAGCCAGTTCTCTTTTTTTCTTCAGGTAGGTTTTAAATTTGTATCTTCTAAACCAATCAATTTGATTATTGGCTGTTTCTCAGGTTATTCTTCCCGTTTACCCTGTAGCATAACTGCAAAACGCTCCTCCAAAAGAGAATATTCCAAATCAGAGCCATGGGCTCCACGCTAGAAAATAATGGCAAAAGCTGAGAGACCTCTTTACAAGCATCCGGTCTGATTTTGTCTGATTTTATTTTCAATATTTGCTGTTTTTATTTTGTTAAATGGAAAAGTCACACAAAACGTTATTTAGTAACTGCATTATCCTCCGTAACATTAAAACCAAACACGGTATCATTAATTTCTAGTGGTGGCACTACATTACCACCGGATAAACACCACTGCCTGTAACACCAGCGTATTGAAATCCCACCATTATCTTCTGATACATCAAAGAAAACAGAAGAGACAATATTAAAATTTGAAATCACTGGGTTTACTATTCCATACATATGTCACAGGACGAGAAAGAATGGCAAAGAGATGATTCACCTACCTCAAATGGGGAAGACTGGTGGAGGTAATCCACCAGGTTCTGGTGGGTCTCTGAACTTTTGGAAAGAATGAGAGAAGTGCTGTTTCTTCAAGTCTTTATGTTCCTTGTGTTCTGTTGTGACAAAGCCTCTTCTTCCTGCAATAAAACACATGTTGTACTAAACCAAGAGTTGCAGAAAGACAAGTCATCAATACCTGCTCTTTGCGTAGACTGCTCGGTTTCTCTAACAGACTGCTCACTACGCAAAAACCATCAGCCCATTCACAAAAGCAAATATTGAACTAAACTGGTGAGTTTATCTAGGCGCCCTCAGTAGTCAGTGAAGAAAGGTAGAGTCCAAACTGTGATTTGAAACAAATTAACCTACTCTGATCCTAAATACAGCTGTCTTCTGAACTGCGGTCTAGAAGGATCTCTCTTCATTGACCATAAACGCAAAATGAGACGACCACCCTACCGTCCAAGGGTAGGGTCCAACTCTGGCCACAGCCTCCACTGCTCTACCCTTCCACAGAATTTAAGGCTCTAGAAATAGAGCCCACAGAGCTGGAGAATGGACAAAAGGACTTTTTAATGAGATATTCTTGAGAAGATCTACGATAAAACTTCAGAGAACTAAAATTGTAAAAAAGACGTCCAGTTCTGCTCATTTATATCCAATTTATGTACGCACCTCTACATACATATACACACACTCACATACATACACACTTACATAAATTAACATAAAAACCCCAAAGTAGCCTAGATACCATTGAAAGTAGACTTTAGACTCGTAGGCATTTTCCCCTAAAATTCCCCTGTAGATTTTTCCCCGAGAACAAACACAGCTACAGCTAATTCTGTGACTTGAACATGTGATGGAGAATCATGAATGCAGCCTAACCGGAGCCTTGTATTTAATTTTATTCTTACAACCAGCATAAGCAGTTGGAGAAAATATCTTAGCACGATTACGCCTGGACTAACCACAGGGATCAGCGGATTTTCAGGTTTCCCCCATGTAGACCTGGAACCTCAATCCATCCAGAAGACCTGGCTTAAATTAAGGCTCTCCCAGCTCCTCAGCAGAAAGCTATGGGGACACCAGATTTTTTTCCTTAATTCTTCGTTTTCTTGGGACCCTTCTCGAGGAGCAAATCTCCTACGTGTAGCCCCTTACTGATGTTAAAGGGCACAATTCAACCCTCTGCTGAAACGTTCAGGTTCAGCTCCAGGGCCGGCGCCGCAGTTCGGGGCTGCTCCTCTCCTCCGCAGAGGCCAATGCTGGCCCAGTGAATCAGATAAAGGAGCCGATTTGTGTATTTCTGATGGATTAGTCTTAACCTAGATCGGTTCCCTAATCTCTGCGGCCGGAGGAATGCTTGCGCTCGACTAGACGCTTAGGAAGGCACGGCACATGTACGGGAATGAATAACCCGGAGTGGAAAGAGCAGCAGTGAATTTGGCTCACGCCAGTTCAAAGTGCTTGGGGAAATTTAGTATGTTTGCTCATTCATTTTACTTTGGAATACTGCAGTATTGAAGGTATCTTCCCATCTCCTGTTTTCATAGAAGGACTTCAGTATATTTCACTGTTGAAATAAAAGTAATATTTAGCTGTCTACATATTCAAAATGTATGACCCTAATTCTAAATTTTAACTGCTGTAATACCAAAGGGCAGGTATGTGTCTCTAAAAAAAAAAAAAAAAAATAAAATAAATCTATTTTGAGTATCTGACTGAAGTCATCATAAAGCTGTTGGAAATAATAATCCTGCTTCCTTACTGATTAGAATTCACATCTATTATCTGAATATTTCCTGGACACAGTATCTGGAGAAAATGAAGTTAAAACATAGCGGATGACATAAGAAAACAAGAAGCAAATATTCCACCTTTCCTGACTACCTTTGCATGAACATATGGCCTTTTCCAAACACCCTGTTCTTTTGTATGACAAGTTGCCCATATTAATATAGCTTCAAAAATGCATTTTAACTGCCTAACAACACGATATACTGAGTGAAAAAGATTAAAGCTAAAAGAAATACAATAACAACAGGCAGGTCTTTTAGAGGAGCTTATTTAAAAATTAGCTATAGCTATAAGGCTAACACACTAACACGTTTGTTTTACTTAGGTGATATACATAGCTGTAAGGCTAACATATGAGCATATTTGGTTTACGTATGCGATATACAGCTATAAGGCCAACTAACGTACTAACATTTTTCAGATTTGGCAACAGTGTCATTTGAGTGGCTGCAGCTTTGAACAGAGAAGACGCAAGAAGGGATACTTGCTAGTTTTTTTGTCTCCAGTTACAGGGAAAAAAAAAACAACAACCCAGAAATGGATTTTTAATAGTCAAGGGGAGAAAATCAGAGACATCAATTTAGTCAATAGTCTCAATCCTATAAATCCTGCATATCTGATACTTTCATAAAGAAAGTGACAAGTACTAATAATGTATCTTACAACCATGAAAAGACTTTTATTTCAGAAAAAGCCTGGGTTTTGACAGGAAAGGTGCAGGCTGCTATTCAGAAACAGCATACATGCAATCTTCACCTGGCAATTTAAAAACCGAATGAAAACAATCAAATTGACAAATAGATCAGTTGCCGACTATAAAGAAAATCACTCCCGTGCACAACCCTGGGTAATCAGGAGGTAAGCACAGTGCAGGCCCGCGTACCACAGCGCTCCTCTTACCTAACTGCTGGTTGCTATGGCAAGCATTTGCCCGTATTTTGTACATTAAACAGTAATATGTTTTCTGCTTCCTTGTTCTTGATATTTTGATGAAGTTAATACTTGAGATTTGGACCTGGAAGGGACGGAAACTAAAGGTTCTCCCCAATAAACACGCGTTCTAATTTATTTTAGTGTTGTGAAAACATCTTAGAATTAAAAATTAATGAATAACTCAAAAATTATTTTCATTCATCTGTAACACAGCATTTTAAAAACTTGTGATTTATTTCCATTAGCTATTTACATACCTGTTGTACATGCATTTCTGTTTTCTAGCTCACAATGGAAATGTAATCTACTTTTCTCCTTCACTGATCTTTAATTTAATATAGAGATAACTGTGAAACTGATGAGAACTGAGATGATAAACAAATAATTGTAGTTCTGTATAATACCAATTTGTCTTTTCCCCTCCTTTTTTTTTTCCCCTAAACAAATGTTGTTAGAGGTACAAAAGAATGAATTAGTCAAAAAAATTAGTTAGTCATTACTCCTGTTAACTAACCAACAACTGAATTTCTTTCTGTAGTTGTCTCTACCTGGACGACAGTGGTATTTCAAAAGGTGCGTCAGAGCAGCTGTCAGCACAAGAGCTCTCTAATGGGGAGAGGATGATGTTCATCCATTTTCTTCTTGATTTCTATGGCTAACAAAGATTAACATACAAAATACAAACACCTTTGATAAAATAACCCCAACAGGAGAGAGAAACAATCCTCTTCTCACCCCAGGGGCCCCTACCGGGGGATGCAAACTGTCATCAGCTGAAGGAAGGTCCATGACAAAACCTGGTAACAGCCATACACTTAAAAAAACCAAAAGACAAAAAAAGAGATCTTTTTCTTTTGATAGGAATGCTGTTTTCCACTACCAGCAAGTGTATACAGTCCTCCCTTCCTTCCCACACATGAAAATAAAGAATTAATATATGGCTTCATGTGTCTGTAGTATCGTATCTTGACATTGGAAACTACTAAAGAGAACTCATCAATGTGGTCACTGGTCCCAGGTTACGACTTTTAACCTCTCCTGTACTTCATAATGTATACGACTTGCAGAAACAGTCTCAAAAGCATATCTAAAAATTGCATAAAGGCCAATAACAAATGTTATATACCTTCTGTTTATATTAATGTACATTTTTTGGTAACACTGGGCATCGGTGAGGACCAAATGCTGTCCTGCAGGCAGCTGAACCACGCTTTCCTCCGGCCCAGCTTTCCTCCAGCCGCTTGTGTGCTTCCACCCCCTGCCGAACACTTCTTCCACAGCTGAGAGCTAACTCATCCCACCAGAATATGGTCATTTCTCTATTCCGATTATTTTGCATAAATATATTTATGTCGACACCAAGACCGTAAGCTTTTTGGCTCCTGAAGAACATGGTGCAGGCAGCTGAACAAATACTTGAATAAACCGCACAAGGAGCAGAAGAAAAGGCTACCTGGACTTTAAGATTAAACTGTTCTCCAAAGCCTCCAACTCATTAGGAAAGAAGAAATTTAATGCAGCAAGCACACCAACAGTTTATATTTTTGCCTCATGCTACTTTATCATCACATAATAAAGTGCCTTCTTTTGGACATGATATTATGCCATTGTTTAAAATTAAATGCTCCAGAAAGAAAACAACATAAACTTTTCTAAACTATGTTATTTCTTATTTAAAAATTCTTGGCACAATTCTCCATAACTGGCAAATCTTGATTATTTTCATCTCTCATGTAGGCCAAGCGCTGCCACAGGAGGAGGACTCAATGACTGGTGTCCAGCCCAGACTCCGCACATCAATTTTCTTCTGGTCTGGCCTCAACCAATGCTGGTGGCAGAGAAATCTCTTTTCTCCTAAATCTGAAATAATACGTTGTATATCTAAAGGTTGCATAAAAAGGTGTATGTGGGTGCCCTTATACGCTTTGCTTATATGTATATGCATTAATTTGAGACCTGTGTTTGCATTCATGGGATACCTTGTAGTGAGTTAGTGTGAACCTCGTCATCCTCCAATCTGTAATTAAGTTGCTGTTCAATTATTTTGTTAAATCACCTTGTAAACCTCTAAACCAGTTCCTGTTTAAGTGCTGCTAAAATTCAACCTCTTGATCTACCTTAAATCACTAATAAATTTTGAATCACAGTTAAATCAGAACCGTGTCAAATATTCCCATCTGCAACACCCACCCAAGTCCACGAACACCACCACATATAAATGGGTTTTGTTGTTACTGTTCAGGTATGAGACAACGGGAAACTCTTAAAGAAGCAAATTAAAAAAAAAGAAGGAAAAAACCCAAAAAAGGTCATAGCTTCACAATCCTCTCATCACTGTGCTTTTTAAGGAGGAAGTACCTTAAGGAAGGTCAGGGAATAGCTTTCACCACCGCTGCCTGCTGAGCCGATGGTTTTAATATGTTGAATTTTACTCTCTGCTTATTTAGTGACGTGACCAACTTCAGCACCATTGCATGCACATTTTCCATATTCTTTGCTTCTATCATCCCTCTACAGCTCGAGGGTGCTGAATCTCCCAGTAAAATGATAACCAAAGTCATCATACACACCGATTTCATTACTTAGTGTCTCCGCAGCGCCTTCCAAGGTGTTAAATATTGTCATGCTCCAGAAAAGCCTGGACAGCGAGTACTACAGCAAGCATCCCGCATGAAACTGGAAAGGCTGAGAAAATTCAAGCCAAATTAACGTAAGGAAGGAATTGCATTTCACCACCCAGCACGTACCACGCTGCCTGCTGAAGGCTTCCTCCTTCACCGTCAAGGAGTTTCATCCTCATGCTTCCTCTGAATAGTTCTTTCAAACTGATGTCGCTACTAATTAGTACTACTAATTGTCCAATTCATTCATAAAGTATCAGGACGGTATTTTAATAGTCCCCTGACACAGGACTCCTAAAGCAGAATTCAGTTTCTGGAATTCTAATTCTGTTCTTGCTAAGGTTAATAGATGGTTTCCCACTGAGTTTAATACAATTCACATTGGATCACTACTGAGTCTATATTTATATAAAATGCCCTACTATTTGAATCTGTTTGATCATTTTAAAATTATCAGACTTATTTATTCATAGACGGAGATCAAAATGCTCTAAAAATTTAGCTTAGGATCGAACGATTTTTCAGAAGGCTTTGACAGATCTTATGAAGTCTGTTTTTAAGGTATTTCTAAGTACCTTGGTACTAAATCATCAAACATTCCTCTGCTATTTAGAGATATATGTATCACCTGCTGCAAGTAGCATTGAGACATGGGAAATGTTATTAAACTGCTTTAATGACAAACGTACCAAATGTCATTGGGGAAAAAAGTACCCATCCTCTTAAAAGGCTAATAAAACTCCCTACGTTGTTGCAAGGTTTTCTGAAGCCTTATGAGTTTGTGAAAAGGCCAGAGATGAGAAAAATGCCTCAAACAATAGTTTATATATAAACATATGTAAGACCTCATGACGTCTTAATGAATTTATTAATTTGGAAACTTTATGTTGACCGTGGGCAATTATTGATACATACATCACGTACTGTTCTGGCACCGCTGTGTTCATAAAAATAACTATACTTGCTGCAGAATTTGACAGAGCTGAATTTTTCCAGAAACCCCACTTTGAACCCCACCCTGCACTGTAATACAAAAATACTAATATCTATATAATGTTTTATATAAATACATAATATGCACATTATATAACATATACAAAATATATATAAAAAAATCCTAATCCAAGAATCAAAAAGGCACGGAAAGCTGGCAGTAAAGGAAAATATCATTTTAATCTGATTACTACTAAAGCAAAAATTTTGAATTTTTTAAGCAAAGTGATTGGACAATAGCCTACAACTACAGCGCACAGAAACAGCCCAAGGTCAATGAGAAAGCCCTTCACAGAAGCGCAGGCTCTGGTTCCTGCAGAGCAGGTCAGCACTCACCACCACAGACCTGCTGGAATCTTCTCAGCTCTGAGAACGTTGAGCTGGAGAGGCCGTGAAAACCATGCTCTCAAGCACGTGCTGAAGGAATGCCTAGAGAACTCATGGAGCTTGGTGGGAATACCTCAGTTCCATCTGTTAGTTTCTGACATAGGAGTAAAGCACAAACCCTCTTGCATGTCTCCCCCTCCGGCAGAAGCAGCTGTGATGCCTCCAGGGCTGGCTCCTGCACTCTCACCAACTCCTCCTCTTGCTCCTTCACCTTTGCCTCTCCTCACCACACTTTTGCTCTTGGATCCAATCCCCGCCCCCAACATGAAGAAGACAACCTGCACTTAGTACAGTCCTGAAACTCATCTCCTCAAGTCCTCTCCTAAACATGGTAACACATTGTCATGGTTTCAGCTGGGATGGAGTTAACTTTTTTGCTAGCAGCTGGTGTAGTGCTATGGTTTGGATTTGGGATGGGAACAGTGTGATAGAGCACTGGTGTTACTGATCATTGTTAAGCTCTCAAGGCCTTTTCTGCTCCTCGCCCCACCAGCGCGCAGGCTGGGGGGGCACACGGAGCTGGGAGGGGACGCAGCCGGGACAGCTGACCCCAACTGACCAAAGGGATGTCCCATCCCACATGGCATCATGCTCAGCATAGAAACCTGGGGGAAGAAGAATCACAGAATGGTAGGGGTTGTAAGGGACCTTCAGAGATCATCTAAATGGAAGGGGGGGATATTCAGAGCAATGGCATTAGTCTTCCCAAGTCACTGTTACGTGTGATGGAGCCCGGCTTTCCTGGGGATGGCTGAGCACCTGCCTGGTTCGGTTCCTCATTTTGCTTTGCTTGCGTGCGCAGCTTTTGCTCTACCTATTAAACTGTCTTCATCTCAACCTATTAAACTGTCTTTATCTCAACCCACATATTTTTCCTCTGTTTTACTCTTCCAATTCTCTCCCCCATCCAAACCAGGGAAGTCAGTGAGCGGCTGCATGGTCCCAGTCGCCAGCCAGGGTTAAACCATGACACTCATCTCGCCCTGACACCAGCTCAACACTCTCTCTCTCGCTACTCATCCTCTGGATATGATTCTCCATTTCTTTAGTATCTCTGTGGAGTCTCAGGAGGGGAAAACTTGTCCCAGTGCATTTCCTCAGCTCTCACCTAGTTTAGAGAAGCAGAATAAGGAAAGCACCTTCCTCCAGGGAGGCTGCTGCTGACGTTAGAGCTGACTGGAGAGAGCTGCAGCTGGCGGAGAACATCACTGACGGGGATGGTCATAAGCCAGTTTAAGCAAGCGATGGATATGGAAGCGTTTCCAGTCACACAAGACTTTTTCAGTTAGAAACCTAAAAATAGACAAATACCTAAGCTGATAGTTTGTGCATGTAAAGCAAGAATGAGGAGAGTTCTCCTAATCCACACCTATTCCCTGCTTCTCTCCAGGCTGGCACTAAGGAACTGTTCTCCCCAGAAGCAGGCTGGACCTCAGCAGTCCCACCGCCCTCCCATGGCCAGAAGCACAGCCATCTCCCCGTCAACGTTAAAGAACGTAAAGAACGCAAGATTTCAGCCACATGAGACAGTACTTCCAAGCAAACGACCAAGCAATCCACAATGGTGTCACTGGTAGACTTAGCCAGGGTCACTGGTCGGGATGACCAAACCCAAGCCCGTTTCCAAAAGCAGGACTCCATCCTGCTGTGTCCAGTGAGCGGCGAGGTTGTAAGCACTCATGGAAGAGTTTTAGGGAGGTAGCGGCTCCAGCTGCCTTGGGACTTGGGCATCAGGGGTGTTTTCTGCCACCCCAGGCCACCCCCCTTTCTGGCAGGCCGTCTCATTGCAGGAGTTTGTAAATGGAAAAAAACAATACTCAAATTCAGCGGCGATGACTGCAGTATTAGCTACGGCTGACACAGACAAAGCATTCCATTAAACATCTCCTACAGCAAGTTGATCATAAGAACCATCCGACAGCTGTAAGTTAATTAGATTCTGATACTTAGTTCGATATCCTGACAAAGATGCTCAAGCACATACTCAGCATTTGCAATACAAAAGAGAGTTGGTGTAAAGCTGCCACGGAGGCAATAAGAACCTTTGCTACGCAGTTCCAAATCACCAGGAAAAAAAGAGTAATTCCCAGACCACATAAATGGCCGAGGATACCTTTGCACTCAAAAGCAGCTGTTTGACTGTTTTTAAACTTTTTTTTCCGATTTGCAGATCACTACAAATAAGAAGTTTTATGTCTTCCAATTCCTATTTTAATGCACTACTTGGCAATACAAAGTTATGCTGGCTCAAGAATAATGAGTGGACAGAGGCACGTAACAGGTGTATTGGTCTGGTTTGCACACATTATAATGCAAAGAAGTGATAATTTTTATTTGATAAAATTTCATGTTGTTTTTACTGTGAGCAATTCACCAACGAGAACGAACAAGGCGGGTTCCCAAGCTAAAAGTTAAAGGTCCCAATGTATGACAAAGTGTCAGCCAGCGAATGAAAAACCAGAGGAAGCATTATGTTATTAAAAACCTCTAATAATTTGTCAGAAAAAAAACTTATTCCACAGCATCATAAATTTACTGTGCCTTTGGTTTATTGAGATAACCTGATAGCTTCTGGAGGAAGAGGATGAAACCAAAACCATTATTACACAAGAAAAAGAGGGGACAGTAAAAGCAAGCATTTGACGTTATCAAGGTGTTTGACAGTAAATCAACAGTAAGAGTACGTAAACCCCAGATTTTTTAAGTTAAATACACAAATATATGTTGAAGGATTAAAGAAAGAAAGCTATTGCAACAACAACACGTCTTTTAGAAAAATATTAAAATCACAGATTTAACTCTCTTCTCTGTTATATTCCAAAATCTACAATGTAAATTCAAAATATAAAGTGCATTAGGTTTTTTGCTTCTAAAATGTTTTTTGGGAAGCAATTCAATGAACAGCTGAATTAATGCTGTCATACAGAGATCAAGAAAAGTGTCTCACGCGTTAGAGCCGCTAACAAATGAATTTTGCCAGCTCCATCTTAGCCAGCTTTTCACATCAGCAGAGCACGCAGAGAAAAAGGATCCGAGAACACGACTTGTAGTAATAGTCATCAGACTCGGTAACACGTAAATTTGAGGGTTTTTATTACAAGATTTTATGTAATATTTTCTCTTCTGCAAAAAAACTCAACTCGTTCAAGCTGAAGAAGCTTCTAACATGCAACTGAAAAGACTTAAGTTGTTCAAGGCCTCCAGACATTAACAAGAAGTTAAACACTTCTAATTGCTTTGCAAGTTATCTTAATTTAATAATTAAAAAACGTAAGTGTAATAGCAGTATAGCCTTACAATTCTGTATGGATCTAAGAACAGTGAATTACAGTGTCAACTGGTCTAATTTAATGACTAGATTTTTTTCCTTCTTCACAGAAACCACAAGATACGTGTCCCAGTTCCTTCATTCTTAGCGTGTTTTTACACTATCTGGATTTAGGCCTAATATAAGAGAAAACTTCTGACCCCCGAAGCTTTTGTTTCCTTTTCTGTACTTGCAAACTTCTCTAATTCAAAGGTGCGGCAGCTGGTAGGAAGGAGTTAATGGGAACTTCCAGATGACAGAATTCATTTCCCAAAGAGAGTACCGAGACAGCCGTTCAAGGAGAAAAACTTTAAATTCCTACTGAATTACGCTAGATTGAAATTGATGGGACAGTCAGATCCCTTGGCAACTACTAATCCAGTAGATAAAGAGATTTCTATTCAAACCAAGGGCTGAGATACTAACGGTGAGCTGAAGCCTAAGGACCAAAGCACATCTTCAACCTAATGCAAACTTGCTTTAAATTTGACAGCTGTAAGAGTGCACTTCCCAAATTTTTGGAAGCAGTGCTCAGTGGCCTTGGTCTGATACATAATAAGCCTGACACGATACGTCCAACTAGTTGGACTGTCTGATCTGCCAACTGCCTGCACCCATAGTTAAAAGTAATTGCATACCTGAGGAATTTGATTAGACTTTAAACATATCTCTCCGGGGACGGCAGTACTTGGCTATGCCAACGGAGAAATTTTTGGTGAGCTTTTTTTGAACATTCGAATGTGGAAATACGTGGCAAACGCACACCAAAACAAAAGGCAGGACCTAAAATAACTGTGTAAAATTCCACTTTTGCCCTCACTTTGGATTAACAAAATGATCAACAAGTGTGATGAACAGCACCTCCACTTGAGGAACCGAAGACTTGGGAGTCTCATTTTAGTGTAAGAGGATGTCAACAAAACATGGTCATACACAAAGCCATAAAATTAAGGCACGTAAAATGGCAATGTGCGCTAGTGCATTAGGAAATACTTATGTCAGCTACTGCTCAATTTCAGAGAACAGATGGAAACATTCAAAGTCTGGGCAACAAGAATTATTTCTTAATAATTCAGTAATTTCTTAATAGTATCAAGATAGCCTGAAAAAGAGGTAAGAATGCCTTTAATTCTCAGTGACCTGAGATCTGTGCAACCTAATGAGGCTAGTTTATCACCCCAATCCTTAGTGGTAAGATTTTAAACAGCTGAGTTTTCTGCTCTGTGGCATCATCCAAAGTTTCTAACAGCCTCGTAATATATTAAATGAGGACTATGTCAGTATATTCTTCTTGACATTCTGCGTTAGCAGGTACAAGTAACAGTGTTCAAGTCTTTCCTCAACTCCAGTAGGTACAATTTTTTTTGAGGGTTATATTCTTGAATACTTCTAGTAAGACACATCTAAAGGGTTGGCGCTAGAGAAAGTGACTCACCTTACACACAAAACAGGAGTCTCCAAGGAGATCTAGACAGAAAGCATCATATACTTCCAAAGAGCCAACACACAAGCACTATTAAAATCAGCCTCCAAATATCTTGTTACAATATGAAATGCCCAACCAAGCCACCATACAGAATATGAACACTACTAAAGGAGTTTTAACACTGTAAAAGCTTACGTAGGTAATAGTTAGCTGCTACTAAGTGAAATTATTGAATTAGCAATTTTTAAGTAGGGTTCCAAATAGTCAACACAAACCAGATACAGTCTTCTGAATTATTTATTTTTTGAAGTATAAACATGTCCTCTGCTAAACTACCCAAATTAAGAACCTACTCAGGCAGCTAGATCCTCACCCTGCACACCAGGGCTTCGCTACAAAGAACGTAAATTTACTCAAGGTCAGAATTTATCCTAAAACATACACGAAACTGTAGTAAATGGAAACAGGCAAATCATTTGTCTGTAATTGCTGTAGGTCAGCCCCAACCAAGTACACTCTGGTAAATACTGCAGGGTAAAAAAAGTTTGTACTTCAGCACCTTCAAGTATTTTAGGCAGCAGATAAAAACGAGCAGTTTAAAACACGGTTTTACTTTAAATAGACTTTTGTTTTACTCTTCCAAAGAAACCCTAAATACAGGAAATACGAATTCACCTGCTCAGAAATACTACTGTATTCTAACATTCCTCATATTGTCCTCAAGAACTATCGTTACACCCATGTACCAAAGTATTTTATATCAATATTTCTTCCCACTTGATGTAACCAAGTCATTTTGCAGCAGAGTTAATTTGACAGCACAGAGTAAACTCTCCTTTCTGCTTTATCAGTTTTATTCATTGTCTTAGTCCGAACAGAAATCCCACCGCAAACTCCAAACATGTTGCGATCGTACGCTGAATGGGAGCTGGGGCCCTCGCGCCGAGGTCGCAGAGGTGAAAACACCAAATCTCTGTACAGGAATTAAAGGGCACAGCTCTTTCAAAGCGCTCACATTTCACCTCGCTTTTCTAAACTCATTCGACCCCCCAGTCCTGAACTTTGCTAACTACAGACCGTTTAGCATCTCTGTATACATTTTGCCAATATGCTTGACACAAATGCGTCTTGTAGCATGCTTTCCAGATGCCGTTTATGAAGACTAACACGTAAAACCAATAAAAAGGAATATAAGTTTATTTTACTCTCCGCTTTCAAATTTTTGTGTGAGCAGCAGTAGAAGACGACTTGGGGACTGCCATGTACGCAACTGGGTGTGGAGAGTCATACCGAGAAGCAGATCCAACACACCTTCAGAGCAAAGGCTGTCACTGCACAAACAGCTACAGACACAGGCAGGGACCGTCCCACTATAAAGACAGTTTGAGATACGGGAGTTTGAGAAGTTAAGGTAAACCAAAACGCTGAAGAGGTAGAATTTTAAAATCTGTTTTGATTTCCCACTTTTAGAGAGCAACACTTTAAAAACTTAATCCATGAAGCTTTTTTGGAACTATAGCAAGATAATTTAACACGTTACGCTGCTCTGGAGTTTAGGTCACACACACTGACATCATGTTTTGCATGAATTTTGAATATCCTCAGCATTATGTTATTTGACATTCATGGAATCATCTCAGGTTAAGCCAAATGGCAATACATTGCATCAAGGTTGTATTTTAGTAAAGGCAACGCTGTCAGCTTAGCAAGGAATTCAGGATTTCAGGTATTTTGTATCATCGCAAAGGCACTATATGTACATTCACATACAGTAGCTGTTCTATCAGTGGAAACGTGTGTAAGTGATTTACAGGCATAGCACTTAAGCACAATTATCAACTTCGAAGCCTATCAATTTGATTTTTGCCTGCCTTTCTTCTTTTTAGCTGGCATTAGCACCAGAAGTTCTGGCATAGATTGTTTTCAGTTTGCACACATTTAAAACCAGTGTTGATTTCCTGGGACAGCTGATTTAAAACTGCTTTTTAAAAACTCCCTTTAATTGAGTAAGACTTACAAGAGAGCCATGAAGATTTCTTGTACTATTAACCATTCGATTTCCAGCACCCTAAAGCAAGGCTCTTTTTCTCTTTCCCCTATACACTAAAGTGACTTTCTCTCCCTCAAATCACTGCAAAGTGTAACAGGATTTCCCAGAGGCAGCGCATCTCCTCTCCTCTCTGTCCCACGTAGACCATACACGCACGGATACCCCAGGATTCCTCCATGGAAAAGCACAACAGTTCTTTCTGTTGGCTGGATGGACAGCTATCTATCCACTACCTGTACTGGAAAATACACAACATTTCAAAATCTCTTTCACTGCTCCAGTCTCCCCGGTCTGGCAGCTCAGAGCTCTCAGCCCACTGCTGGGGTTGGAGCCTTTACAGCCACCAGCACCCTGGAGCGAAGCTGAAGCACTTCAAGAAGTCGCCATCCTGCGAGGTATTTAAAAGCTGGGTAGACATGGCACGTAGGGACATGGTTTAGTGGTGGATTTGGCAGTGTTAGGGTTACGGTTGGCTCAATGATCTTAAAGGTCTTTTCCAACCTCAATGATTCTATGAGGTGTTGATCAAATTTATGGCCGAGACCAAATGACCTGCTCCTCCGCCCAACCAAAAACCTAGCCGAAGAACAGGGACAAAGAAAATGATGAGAAAAAGAATGAAACAAAAAGAAGCATGTGAACGTATGAGAGAACCGGGAGTTCTGCACAAAGCACGTATTTTGGATATAAGAGGGACCAGCCTTTTGTCCGGTTAAACCACAGATGCCTGCTGCACCCAAGATCATGTCTACAGACAAATCCTGATGTTGAGATTGAACTGTAAACATGGGACCCAAGGACTCAGTCCCCTCTCCCATTCCCTAAAGACATCTCTCCTTCCCTGCTCTCCCCGAGGATGGACAGCATTTCCCAGCAGTTTCATACAGCACACTGAAAGCCAAGGGACCGCCTGGAGGACAATCTGCTCTTGGCATGTCTGTGCAACCTCAGATGCTTGATGCTGTTTAGCAGGGGGCTTTTTTTGTTTGTTTTCTAATTATCAACTCATACAATTCTCTGAATTCCCTTTTGTTGTTTTATTATTATATTTTTCGATTTAATAAAATGCCAGGGATACAACGTTACTCTCCATGTAGTTTTGTTTTTTCAGAAGGGACAAAAAAGAACAGGCATCCAGTTTACTTTTTGGTATCTTTTGGTTTAACAGTAATGCTAAACATATTCTCCATTTTTTGCAAAAAAAGTAATACTGCTGTTCAGGTGCATGCTGTCAGTTACCAGATAGCTTTTTGGAATATTAATTTTATTTTAAGAGAAACATGTTAAGCATAAATAGTTTACAAAATGAAAAAGCAGGATGAAATTACGAAAGCAACCAGAACTGACAGCATATGATGCTAAGGTAAAATATTTCATAAGTGCCTATGTAATACATCAGATTTCTCTATGCCCCTTGGCAAGGCTCGTTCCATCTCCTCCCCCTGTCCCTGCTGCCAGCCCCACCTCCCTTAGCATGGGAAACAATTCTTCAAACTGTGCAAAACGAGCTGAGAGTCTATTCCTTCTAACTTAGTAATCAGTAATTACCTTGCTTTGGAGTCACATATATTAGCTAAAACTCACCGTGTGCCGTTAGTACTGGGCAGGTACCACTCCGAGTCCTGTAGCCCAGGTGTGATGCTTCCTCCTGCCTCTAATCGTCCCGTGCGCAACCTTTGGGTACCCAACTGGTGAGGCACCCAACCTTTAACGGGGTGAAGTGATCGGCTACTAAGCTTCTTTCTGGAAGCATTCTTTGAAGTGCTGCAAAACCTGTTTTTTTTTTTGTAAACACCTAAAGAGTACCAGTTTTCTCAAACCAATTCACTCAGTTTTCTCTCCTCCTGGGTACACACTGATATCTCACGCATCCATCAAAAGCCTTGGCATAACCTGGGACTCGAAGCACGGAGAACCACTGCCCACGCCACACAAGTGTCCATCACAAAGGCACTAGTTGACGTCCTGCTAGCAAATGCTTATACTCACCACCACGCTAGCGAAGCCTCCAAACCGTACTTCACACACAATGGAAACCTTCTCCCGGTGAGTCACCAGGAAGTTATTTTTTTTTGTCACCAGTATGGATCAGAGTAAATTAACGGAATAAATTAACAGACATGCAGGAAAGCTCTTCTCCTGCATCCCAAATCTCTAAAGCCATTTTTGGACTTGCACGCATGAACCACTGAAACAACAACAGACGAAGAGACAGTTTGATTCCTCAGAAGGACTGGCCAAAGGCCTTACATCTCATATTCCTGTCAAAATACATCCAACAGATATCATATGTGAAATCTATCGAAAGCTGAGTGTTAAAAAATTAAATCATCCTAATTAGATAGACAGCTAGCCCTACCATTCTTTATTAAGTAGTTACGGAATGTCCATGGTAAAAAGCACACAGGCTCTAGAGATCACCAACATTCACATTTAAAACTACACTGAGATGATGTATTTGATGATGAGGTGAGTGAAACTTAAATAAAATGTAAATCCTTCTAATGTTCAAAGACTGCCTTGAAGATGTAGCATGTTTTTAGCTATTTTAGCACCTTTTCTTTAGAAGCACAGATTAGGTTTGTGTTTTTGTTGTCCTCTTTGTCATCCAAATCTTGAAACTATGAACTCAGCGTTCTCTGCTTTGAGTTTTCTGGAATACTTCTGTGCTTTGTTTTACTGTCAAGCCTGGAGCCACAGCGGACAAGGACAAGCTCAGGGTTTGCTGCCTCCAGAGGGGTGACCAGTCAGGGGGGAGCACCCAAACGCACCCGAAAATGTGTGCTTTAAGTTCCTCGGGGCAAAGAACCGTCTGTGCAGTCTTTAAAGATCTCATGTGGGCAACTGCATAGTCAGACACCAACTTCTGGAGAGCTCTCCTTCGGCAGACACAGAGAAGGGAACTTTGAGGAGTACATGACAAATGCACACAACACAGATTTGGACAAATCCAGATGTATCTGAGGTTACCCCACCATTTACATTTGTTGGCCAAACCCTGAACCTAGTAATTTATTGAACTTAAATCACCAAGTTGCAGAAGTTATGGAAAAATCTACTAAAAAAATAACCCATGTTTATTTTCTCTAGAAAATCTTCACAAGAGAACCTCATTAGAAACATCTCCAAACACTCCTCCAAAATCTTTATTTTTTACCTTTTATTAGAGGAGAAGACTCATGGAAATGAATGACAGAGATGGTTTCAGCATTCAGCGTTCCTTAATGTTGCCAGTGAACAGTTTTTAGATGGGACAAAATACTTGATGAGTTCAAGGACAGACAAGAAAAATTTAACCTATAATGAATCTTAAAGCTCGTATTACAAAACATGCTGCAAAAATACCTAAATGTGTCAAATCCAGAAGGGCCAGGTATCTCAAATGAGATGCCTATCCGAAATGTTGCAATGAAACACCTCAATCGATACAGCGCTGTACTTTGTGAACTGAACTGAAACGTTTTTTCAGTTCTGCCATCCGTTTCCACGGAAGCAGGACCTAACTCAGACTTCAGTAATGGCGTATGAACACTGACTGTATCCTCAAATCTGCTTTAACATCACCTTTTTATCTTCACTAAATGACCACATTTAGTTCAATGATAAAACATATAGTTCAATCCTCGATTCATGTTTTATAAATTTCTATTTCTACCTAAACAAATAATTTACCGTTGTGTCAATCCAGCAGCGATTTGCAATGCTGGGTTTTTTTTCCTCCCTTTCAGTGAATACATCCCATTATTGTAAATATTATATGAACTTGAATCTAAGCTAAAACCTACTCTAAGGAACACAGCCCGGCTATTCCAACACCTAAGGAAGAACCTATGGTCCCCTGCAAGCTTTCCCTGCCTCCCTCCCCGTCAGCCCACCTGCCAGCAACGCCACCCAGTTCGCTTCCCAGGCTGAAGGGCTAAACTGGTTTTAGTTCTTATATACTTAGTTCTGGATTTAGGAACTGACCATGGAAGAGGATGTCAGACCCTTCTTTCCATCCAGTCAAAAATGTAATCCCCTTACCCAAACCCTAGAAGTCACTTACGGCTTTAGCTGCTCCTCCAGAAGAGCTCCATAACGGGAAAGGACCGAGGGTACCGGTCACAGAACCCCGAGGGATTCTGCCTAAGCCTGTACCTGGAGCGTGGGCTCTAAATATACAGCAATGTAATTTTTCCCTGTCACAGAATTTTGCACTGAACTATGTATTTGGGGCAGCACTACCCTTAATACATGTTTTGGCCTCCAAAAAATCTCTATTTAACATCTCCCACATTGTTTCCATCAGTAATTCAGGGGATAACGCAGTAAGGCATCTCAGCAGGATGGCTGCAAACATAGTATGCCGTGTATCAATTTTATGCTAGGGAGGCACAGCAAAAGTATGCTAGGCTGTGTTTCTTAGCACACTGTTTGGCGGATTATTTTGACATAAATGGCTTTCACAAACTTTTTGCAATTGGCATCGTTTTTTCTTTTTGCAAATAGTGCAAGAAAATGCTAAAGCACGTGTGCAGGGAGATGAAGAAAGTATATAATACTGTAACAACAAGCAACAATACAATTATGAAAGATTTAGTAGGTATAAACACAGAGAAAATACTGAAGTCCTTCCAGATGAAAGGTAGAGCAGTATTAATTTGATATGAAAAGCTACTTCTTACTATTACAGGCAGTTAAATATGGAAATATTTTCTAAGTGAAATGGTGAGCTCCCTATCATTTCCAGGCTTCGAAACAAGACCAGGGAGCTTTTGAATAGGTGAGCTTGAATCCAGGTTCTGCGAAAAGTGATAGTCTGCATGCTGAATCACGGAATCTTCAGAGTTGGAAGGGACCGCTAGAGACCATCTAGTCCAACCCCCCTGCTAAAGCAGGATTGCCCAGAGCACATCCCTCAGGACTGCATCCAGACGGGGCTCGAAAGCCTCCAGAGAAGGGGACTCCACACCCTCCCTGGGCAGCCTGTCCCAGTGCTCTGGCACCCTCACCCTAAAGAAGTTTTTCCTCATATCCGATCGGAACTTCCTCTGTTCCAGCTTGTGCCCGTTACCCCTCGTCCTGTCACTGGGAACCACTGAAAAGAGCCTGGCTCCATCCTCCTTAAACCCACCCTTTAGATACTTGTAAACATTCATAAGGTCTCCCCTCAGCCTTCTCTTCTCCAGGCTAAAGAGTCCCAGCTCTCTCAGCCTTTCCTCCTAAGGGAGATGCTCCAATCCCTCAATCATCTTTGTTGCCCTACGCTGGACTCTCTCCAGTAGTTCCCTGTCTCTCTTGAACTGGGGAGCCCAGAACTGGACACAGTATTCCAGCTGTGGCCTCACCCGTGCAGAGCAGAGGGGGAGAATGACCTCCCTTGACCTGCTGGCCACACTCTTCCCTGTGCAGCCCAGAATTCCGCTGGCCTTCTTGGCGACAAGGGCACATTGCTTGCTCATGGATAACTTACTGTCTACCAAGACCCCCCGATCCTTTTCTTCAGAACTGCTTCCCAGCAGGTCCACCCCTAACCTGAAGGAAACGAGCAAACAATCCCTATGGTCTCTTCTGGCCTTTGGGTTTTTAATTCCCTTCCTCTCCCTTACATACTGAGAAAAAAAAAAAAAAA
>VYZM01003660.1:822691-840314 GCA_013398915.1 Dromas ardeola
AAAAAAAAGACCTGTCTTGGGCAGGAAAGTAAAATAAGCAGAGTAGATCTATAGATGGAAGACACAACCGAAGAATCTATGTCCAATTAAAGGCACTACTCCCACCTTCACTCAAAGATATGCTTTTACAACAAGTATTTCTAATTTGAAAGCATTTTATCATTGATCAGCTGCACTTTACTGCTTTGCAAAAGGACTTCAATATAACTTTGTACATTAAGGACACGTTTGTAGAGTCTGTTTTGCTGTGGAAAGAGACAGCAGCTATGGGAAATGCAGCTTGTGTCCCTTCACCCCGCTTCTTCCCAAACGAGCATCATCCGATGCCGTGTGTGGTCCAGATCTCCGGACCTTGCTCCTTCTCATCAGCATCTTCCCTCCCCCCTCCCTGCAGCTGCAGCCAGGCTGGTTCGTTTGTAATTATAAACCATCTTTTACTGTCTCAGATGGAATTTTAGCTTTGCATTCCTGTAGCCCAAATCAAAACTATTCACAAAGAATGGATAATTTTATATGTTTGGATGGGACAATCGTAATAATCTCATCTGAGGGCATCGAACCTCATTTGGAAACATCTGTGTCAGACCAGTGACTTGTCATGTGAACATTTAACTTATTTTTCTTCAGCTAAACTGGGAACGACAAGCTTTTTGTTAAAATGTACCAGTATATCACCCCAAAGCAGCGACCCATTTTGCTAACAAGAACCTAGAAAGGCCGTTCGTATGTCCTAGCAGGGAAAAGAAGCAACGATTTCACAAGATCTTTTGTGCTGCCAAAACAAAACGTCAATGTTCTGCTCCTGTTGTGAACACAATCTTTTTTTAAGAAAAGGGACTATATTGAAATAGGTGTGTTTAGGATGGTGCTCCCACCACCTTAAACAGGTAGGCAAAAGGCAAATTTGTTTTGTCATCTGAAATGGCGTACCTATTTTTAGAGATCAGAAATGTATTTCAAATTTAAGATCATCAACAAAATCCAATTTAAGAAAAAATCATAAAAATCATCCTTTTAATCTATATACTCCTTCTTTATAATAGCTTCCACTGAAAAGATACAGCAAAGAAGTCTTTTAAGTACAAAGCAAACAGACAAAACCAACTGAATTATGGTAACACATTTGGTAGTAACCACCACCACGTTTTATACCATGATGCTGAGAAAGGTGTCTGGTCAGGTTTTACTCTTCTCAGTCTTTGACACTGTAAACCAATGTGTTTTTACAGGATTTCAGGTATGCAGATAAGGTATCAGAGCTATCCACATGCTTAATATTATACCTGATAGACGTTGAAATCAGCTAAATATTGGTAATGTGGCATTTTTAAAGTAATATCATCTAAATCAGCGATTTGCTAACTTGCTACACTGGAAGACACGCATTTTGCGGTTTCATAATATGAATGAATTAGCAAAGTGTTTTAAAATGCCCCTTTGCAGGAACAACAGTGCTTTTCTCTAGCATCACCGGTTCCAAATAATTGGTTTTCAAAGATTAAAACCAATTTTAATAAGGATTGATTTGACCATGGCATGTGCATAAACTTCTGTTGATATAACACTTGAAGACAGTTACTAAGATTTTTACACTTTCAATGGTATAACAGTTAGAATGGTATTTGAGTGAAACGATCTACTGATCGTTTTTCTGTACAGACAAAATAATATATTAGTATCATCTAAGTGAATGTTGAATTCATCGTGTTTTTCAGCTAGCAGCAGTTATCTAGTCTTCTGCAAGTCAACAGAAATACTGTCATTAAGCTTTAATCAGGCAAAGTTTTCTTACTTTCTCCAGCTGTGAAATTTCATACTACACACAAGGTACTCAACAACTTTACCAAGATCACCCGAATATGAATATTTGGGGGTTTTAAGTCCATAGAGAAGCCAAAAGTTGACATGCAACTAACAACCAAGTGCTCCCTTCTACTTTCTAAAAAAATCAAGACCTTTATTCTGTGCTGTTCTTGACTAATTAGAGAGATGTTGTACGGGAACATACAGTGTATTTATCCACTTTGGAAGACACCTCACTCTCACATCTACAGAATGCAAAAGCCAAGGACTTTGATGCCAGTATCTATCTGCTGAAGTTCCTTTCAGACTATGTAACACTACTTCTTCTTCAAGAAGATGAAATTGTGTAAAATAACCATCTGAAGCACATGTGTCATGGGTATATATTTAATTCTATACTATGAGAATATAATATAAACTGAAAGCTACTCCATGAGAACTTCATTCAACACAAAGAATATCCTTCAGTCAGAACCCCTACGTGTCAGACTATTCCAGGCTGCCATTATGCCTACTGTCAACTGTTCATTTGCCTACAGAATCTATCCTATGAAAACGTCACTTGCTATCACTCAACTCCTTAAACTATGCTTGAGATAAAAAGAAAATTAAAGGAAAAAAAAAAGAACCTGAACCGATATAGATGTCTACACTAGAAAATGTATAAAACTTCCAAAAAAGAATCAGCAGCATAAGCAAAAATGCGGTGTTACAATTATTTAGGTGAGGTTAAATTATATACATTACAATACACATAATATAAATGATACAGGTTTTGTCTTCTGCTTTTATTGAAGGTGAAGCTGTGGCCGGGTCTCCTTCTCCATTTCCTGTTCCCTTTGTCAGGACAGCGATTAAGTGATAATTCTGTCATGTAGCTACCTTCTCATAAACTATTATCAAATTACACACAGGATTCAACAACAAACATTTCTATTTGTGTATCAATAGTATAAAAATAATAGCATTTTGTTTTCTGACATCTAAACAACATGCATCTCAAAGATATTACAGTTACTTTGCAAAATTCATGCTGGGATCTACGTCTGAAATAGTTTTAGTTCCCGTATGAAGGACTCAACAGATGGATGGAGCTGATCAAAAGAGATGAGATATTTTAACTTTTCCAGCTACCTTTCAAATGGAAAGTTTAGTTCACCCATCCTTTTCCTAAACTCAAGTATTTTTGCACCCACTCTCAGAATGGTACCTATAAACTTTCATACACTGAGGATAAAAGCCAAAAGTTGTTTAATGAATCCTTTGAAGTGATGTAGTGTTAGTTTGGGAGACTAAGTTAAAGCCAATTGTGGTGATCTTGGTGAAAATTTTACCTCTCATTAACATTTTCCAGGAACCTAGTAAAAAATAAAAATAAACATTCTGTTTTGAATGACAGCGCTGGAGTATCACCACAGGTTTGCAGTGGAAGAGTGGCTCTTTTCTTCAGAAACTTTGCGCGAGCTTGAATTTAAAAGCATCCCTGGTTTTAATTTAAAAGTGTTGCACTGGACTGGGACCCTTTTAAGAGAAGAGACAAAGATGTTTGAGATTCACTGAGCTGGACGAGCAGAAACTAACGGGGGTAGGGATATGCTGACAAAAGCCAGTTAAGAATCTGAAAAATGACGTTGCCTTGTTTAAAGATAAACCAACAAAAGCAAGAATTAGTTAGTTCAAAGCTCTTCTTTCTCATTGTAGGAAAGCTGTTGTGGCTATACTTCTAACATATAAATTGCAGCTCCTGGTGGTACAAGGCCAGATAAGATGTGGATAAACGCTGGTGACCCAAGCGAACGTGTCAACTTCAACCCAGGGCTGTACACAAAGCCACGGGAGCACCAAGGGTTCATCCCTTCCCACCACTGCCTTTACAGAACCAAAATCTCGCTTAACTGGAGACAACTGCAAACAGCTCAACACAGGGTCAAGGAAAGCTCCTGACTCCTCTCCCTGTATGTTACAACAAGGACAGAAACAAGGAGAAAAGCCAACTTGGCCAGGCCTTTGCTGGGGGGACACCTGTACCTGGGAAAAGCACCCACTGGTCAGAATCACCAGCACCAGTTATCCAACCCAACCACTGCCTGATGAACCACAGCACAGACATCTCTCTCTTTTTATTGTTTTCACTTTCCTCAATCATCTTGATAGACTTTCATCATGATAGCGGGCCTCCAAGGATGTGAATTTATAGTAAGGGGAAAATAAAACAAAATTAAATAGCAAAATGGAAAAATAACCCACCTCCACAAACTTCCAGAACATCTTCACGTAAAGAAAAACAGTGGTTTTCTAGGTTGTCATTAACAGCTGAATTTTAAATTTGCTACCCTTGAGCTTCTTTTTAGAGCACTGTTTTTTCAGAAGGAATCGAAGATCTGAATTTGTTTTGGTGTTACAACAGAAAAAGAATAATTCAGTTTATAGTACATACTACATTCTTCCTTTAAATATTTTGTGTAATCAACAAATAATGACAGTAGTTCTATTATCTGTTATTTTAAACCCACAGCTCTTTAAGGAAAAATGAAGATGATGTGGCTTTTACTTCACAGAAATTTCTTAATGTATTACAGGAAAACATTAAGGGTGGATATTTGTAAAACTTTCAAACTTTCTAACATCCCAAACTGAAATAATCAAAACCCCCAAAACCTTCTGGAGACATCCAGGTTGCTGTGACTGTATGAAGCCTTAGACAACTAATTCGTGAGCTGTATGGCTAGCTTTGCTAAGAAAAAAAGAGACATTAAAAAAGGTCAATTTTAACAGTTGTCCTATGATGTTTTTAATTTTAAAGAGAGATGTACTGCAGTATCAGAAATTTTTGCGTTATTTAATTATTTAACTTTGAAATCACACTGAAACTACTGAGCTTGATTAATTTGGTAACAATAAAAATGTGTTGGGAATATTTACTTTTGTTCAGGGTGCCCTCTGTCCCAATTTTTCAAAATGTAAAGCCCTTGTTGTTTGCAATATTTATTTGTAGTATCTGCATCAAGAAAAAGGTCAAAACATCAGCCCATATTTTACTTGAAAATTGTTTCAGAAGGACCAGCTGGAAAAGAAATGGAGACCATTGAAAACAAACTTCTTCCTCTGGTGAAACGTGAAAAACTTGGCAAAGAGGTACAAAATTTTCTGCTAAGGCAGGGAATGACCTATCTAATCTATTATATTTAAAACATATTCTAAAATTTGGCTCTAAAATGTACCTAAAAGTGGTGATATTGTAGAACAACATTATCGGAATTTTTTTTTTCCTTCCCCTAATTCTTTAAATAATTTCTGTAGAAGTAACTTTCAAATTAAGTAGGTTTCCCTTTATTAAATTTAAGAAGGTAGAATTAGTTTGGATCTTGCATTAGAGAAAGTAACTTGGGATTTCACAAAAAAAGCAACCCTTTCATAGCAAAAGATGAGAGAGAGACAGAAAATTGACTGTTCTCAGAAAAACATCAGGGCTTCAGAAAAGACAATTGGGCTCCTTGGTTTTAATGACAATTCAGGAAGAAATTGCCCGTCAATCTGGACTGCAGGCTGCTTTAGGGGCAGAACTGATGCAACACGACACTGTTGCTTCTCTGTCTTAGAATAACGACAATCAAAACATTAGTAATGACACAGTTCTGAGACAAACTATTTAGAGAAGCATTCTGTATGCAGCGCCAAGTCGTTATGCTGTACACTTCAGTAGAATTAAACAGCCTTATAAATTCCAAAGTTTGGATAGCGAGAGGCCCGATTTTGTGCAGCGATATATCAGGAGTCCCAGAATTACGCAGTTCAGAAAGTTCTCAAGGACTACACGGCTTGCAGCTGGAGGGGGCACAGGGGACTAAACAAGTCTATCACTTTATCGCACAGGATAAAATTCTCTCTAGCTACTAGAATTTTCCAGGTACTGTTTAAAAAGATGAAATACGAGAAACAGATGTAAACCCCACTCATCCTCCTTAAGTCTGCATAACCATTCTTCTATTTTATTAATGCGGTATGTTTTTGCACCCTTCTACGTGATTAATAAGAAAACACGTTATGAGGACTTGTAATGTATCGTTCTGGTTTCTTTCACATCTGAAGCAAATAGTACAAATCAGTAAGTGCCATCTCAGTTTATGGATGAAGAAAATCCATGGCGTTCATGCTAAAACTGTTATACGCATATTAAAAATACCCCAAAATTCCAAACCGTTTTCTAATACACAATTTATTTAATGCATTAGGGATGCGTGTAACCTCCCTAGCGCAGCACAGAAGCAGACTCAGCGCCTCCAGAGCACTCCACAGTCCCGCCGAAGGAGCTCCCAGGCTGTTGGACTGGAGTTGACTCGCAACGGCTGAGTCAGGGCATGGGCAGAGAGACGTACAACCTTCAATCCCCAACTATGCAGACTCACCTGGAGAAAAAGGGGTGCAAATCCAGAGCCAGAACTGTAATTCTGTAAAATGAGTGAAATGAGGGAAGACTGGTACTGTGTGAGAATAGATAATGAACTTGGAATAGAAACCACCTGATGTTAGAAATTACTTGGATGAGGGAGAATGAAAACAGAGACGCAGAACATGAGACATACAAGGAACTAGGATACAAATAAGAATGGCTGAATGTGAAACTGAATCATAGAATTGTCTAGGTTGGAAGGGACCTTTCAGATCACGGAGTCCAACCATCAACCTAACACTGCCAAACCCATCACTAACCCATGTCTCTAGATGCCACGTCTACCCATCTTCCAAATACCTCCAGGGACAGCGACTCCACCAATTCCCCGGGCAGCCTGTTCTAATGCTTGACAACCCTTTCTGTGAAAAAATTTTTCCTAATATTCACCCTAAACCTCCCCTGGTGCAACTTGAGGCTGTTTCCTCTTGTCCTATCACTTGTTACTTGGGAGAAGAGACCGACCCCCCACTTGCTCCAACCTCCTTTCAGGCAGTTTGTAGAGAGTGAAAAGGTCTCCCCTCAGCCTCCTTTTCTCCAGGCTAAACCAAGCACAATGAAGCCATGACTTCGATAAAAGATGCCCAGGCCAACAATCGTTTCAATTCCTATGCTTTTCATGGAGGATTGCTGCTCTTGCTTTTCTGGTGCGAAAGAATCTTCATGGAGTGAGCACCCCAGTTCTGCAACTACTGTAAAAAGTATATAAACCCCAGCAGCCCATCAAAAGAGCTGCCAAGGGAAAATGCTTCTGCAAAATTACCTGGGCTTCAGAGGTTGGCTTTTGCCAGAAAGTCTTAGAGAAAACCTGTTGCTAAAATGTATAGTAAAGCATAGAGGCAAATTCTTAATTCTATCTGCAGAGCAGAGTTTGAAAATTATATAGTACAGAAGATCTGGAACCACACACTGAACAATTAAAAATACTAGATAGCTGCATACTGATTAAATGCCACCTATTTAATGCAAGGATTTCCTTCTATGGAGAAAAATAGCATGTTATCATATAATTAAAGACTGCATGATAATGTACAAGGTACAAGTGGGTGAACCAAGGTCACTAGGTTTTGAAGTATTAGACTGCAAGCACAGTAATGCGTATTAAATACAAAAAGCCCTTGCATTTAAAAATAGATCAAATGGAATAGAAACAGTGGCTGCACATACCTATATGGCTGCGAACATTTTAGTATCAGTAGACAAAAGGAGTGCAAAATAAAAGCTAAGATGCCAAGAATGAGAGCTAAATGTTGTTTTTTGATTTCGTAGAAGCATTCAAGAGGTTTATCCATATGTACATATTAAAACTTTAAGGAAATAACCAGTAAAACATTAACCTTACAAACACTTCCCTGTCCCAGTTTTTCACATACAAAACCTGTTTCTTCTTAACCCAAACGCAACCTTGGTTTTCCTTTACCAAATGTTGTAGGTCCCCATTTTAGAACAAATGAAAACACAGGCAAAGGCCTATCCTTGAAGGAAACGGTAACAACAAAACAAACCCAAAAATTTAACCTCAACATGGCAGAGGTATAAATAACCTCTCTCAGCTCAGGAGTGTTTATGTTTAAATGAAAAAGGTCTTCCGTTCTGGGGGTCAAAAAAAAAGGAAAAAGAAAAAAAGAAAAGAGAACTGCCTTCATTTCTTTCTTAATTTGAGCTTCCCTCTAACAAACATCTACTGTTTGTTTCCTTATTTTAGGTCATGTAAGGCAGTTACGTGTGCCGCGCTTTTTAACTCTTTCCCACCTGCTGTTCTCTTACAGCATTGTCCTGGAGCTGAGAAAACCCAGGACGCTGGAACCAGGGCTGCGTTAACCCGGATACATCTGCCAGTGTCCACTGCATATAGCAATATACACCAGTAACATGAAGTTTTAGTGCCCTTGCAGTTAAACGTGGGTTGAAAAAAATCCGTAAAAAAGTAAAAAGGGGGTTTCATAGGAAAGCTCTGGCTTATGTACAAAGATACAGGATGGGCAGTAAAACAGAAATGCATTACAAACACTACAGAAATGAAATACTCCATTTTTTAACACAGAAGTGAGACAGAACCTTGTCCCTGTGTGTCCCAGCCCTGATGCTCCATCAGGCTGGGTCCCAGCCATCTATGCAGTTCTAAGAATTTTCTATTCGTATGGCTTGAAAAATCAGTTAGAGAGATCTGCAGAACAAGCCCTTTCCCAGCAGATCAAGGCTGCCCAGACAAGCCTAAAGGCAGAAAATTAGTTACAAACACTGAACAAACTTTGCACGAGGTAGATCAGTTTTCACTCTGTTGCATCGCATGGTATTGCGCTGCAGGTGAAAAGAAGTTTCAACAGGGCCACAGCATCCTAACACCACAGTGAGTTTCATTCTTCAAATAAAGAGCTAACGAGAGCTACCCAAAGTTCAGATTTGAGAACTAAGTAGCTTATTCATGAACTTAGCCATCCTCTTATTCAACAGCATTGTACACGCTTCATTTTGAAAAGTCTCAGACGAAGTCGCTGTATTCAGAAGTTCAAAAATGAAGCTGTACCCTCATTTTGGACCCGTCTACTAAAACAAAGAAAAGCAAATATGTAAATTTCTAGTGAATTAAAGTGCCCCATTAGGAGTTCAATTATATTCTGAAATTATGTCTTAATTGCTTTGCTCATAGATGAGCTGTACAGCTAACCAAAAATCTACTGCCATATAATCATCACTAAATTTCAGATATTGCCACACATTAAATTAACAGCAGATAATGAGTGGGAAAATTAGCTCTATTTCCATAACAGAAAAAATTCTTCCCATAGTACCTAGAGTGTTTTATGTAGTTTCAAAATAGAAAAAATAATATACAAACAAAACTCTTGTGAATATCTAACATTTATTTTGACCAAAAGTCCACACATTCAAAATAAACAGTCCAAGCAGAATGCACATCAGATTTGTGCGTCTAATATTTAATTAAAAAGAAGTCACATTTCTAAACTTCTGTAGAAATTTTCAAGAGATTGACCATTATTTTACTTTGTGTGTTGCTAGCTATTTCTTTTCCACATAACTTTTGCCTTTTTGAGTAGTAATCCCCGTGCCCAACGACTCTTTAGATTTTAATGTATAAGGTATTCCTGGTTCTCATCAGTATCACAGACAGAGAGTGCAAATGATCTGTAGTTCAAAAAACTTGTGAGAAAGAAAGAATAAGGAATAACATTAAGTGCAGAAAAAAAACCCCAAGCTAAGGATTCATATTCTTGTAACTAAAAGGAGGAAAAGAAACCGAGCTCCTTCCATATAGCTTATTTTTCACATTAGTAGGATAAATAAACTTACTAAAAAAAGTTAAAACTTTTGGAATTGTAGTCAGGCTCCTGAACTTCAGCTGCTGTTCAACTGTGAGGACAGAAACTATCTAATTTATTATTTATACACAAGTGTATAATATAGATTACTTTACTTACCTTTGCTGTCTGAAGGAAACAGATTTCAAAGATCTTGTCTGTAAACAATATATTCTTCAATATTTATGCCTCCAATGACCATCATCGTCAATACGGGTCTGAAGAAAAACATCACAAAGCCAGATTAGGTGCAACTAGACTTAGGATTTTTAAAAACTGTGTTTCTGTTATTAAGAAGGCACAAAGTAAAATTTTACATTTTATGCATTAATTCATTAGCTGCTGTTAAAAACAAACAGACGAGCACCAGAGCCATTCCATGGGAAGGCATTTACCCATTTGAGGCATAGAGCAATTACTCCACATGAGTATATTTAAGACTAAACACACCAAACGTAGGAAATTCAGTTATCATACCGAAATAACAACGGCAGTAATTATCCTATGAGTCAAAGATTAGAAAAGACAAATAAAATTACAAATTGGTATTGAAGTGTGTTATATTACAAGCACTAACAGATTATGAAAGTTTAAACCACCTCCCTAAACTCTGAAAAGCCAAATTGAAGGTAACTTTAAGGCAACGTCCCTAAAAAGGCCAGTTATGGTTTTATTCAAACAACTCCACATTATTCAACAGCATAACCCTACAGTATCATTTATTAGTGCTGTTTTCATATTTCAGTACTGTAACTATGGAAAGATGAATTAAAAAAACAAATTACTTGCTTATGGTAAGGGCAGCACCAAATGAACTAGTCCATGTACATATTTCCTTTCGAATCAACCTATGCTAAAATGCCCAACTGCCACAACTATTTTTTTCAGGTCTCAACTTCTTTCATTGAACGAGAAACCCCTTGTCTATTTATTAATACCACAATAAAATTTCCACAGAGTAGTTGAGGTTGCCAGGAACCTCTGGAGAACATCTGGTCCACCCTGCCTGCTCAGGCAGGGCAACCTAGCGCTGGTGGCCCAGGTCCGTGCCCAGTTGGACTTTGAACATCTCCATGGGTGGAGACTCCACAGCCTCTCTCAGCCAACTGGTCCCGTGGTCAACCACCCTCAAGCCAAAAGGTGTTTCCTGACCTTCAGAATGTCCTGATGTTCTCTGCTCTGGAGAACATTCACGTAACGATGGAACTTCAAAAGTCAGGATAACCAACCCTTACGTACATGCCCAACAGTATATACCACACTAAGCCCCACTAGTCCCCGGATAACCTAACATGCTGCAACACTTCTGAAATCTTTCAAACCTCATTTAGCAACAGATGCAATTAACTAGAAGACTAATGAAGTCAAAAAGCTTTCGTCTTGTAAACAATTTTCCCCTCTACTCAGTCAATTCCACTTGGTTTAATTTTTCTCAGATTAGGGAGGAATCCAACTCCGAGCAAAGGAAAACCCTTTACTGACTCCTCTGCCAGTACACAACCACAGCAGCAATCCGACTCGGGTTAACACCAGCAACTAATGCATCATCTTGAATACATATCTTTTTTAAAACGTGATTTATCTATTTACTAATTTATTTATTTGCAGGCCTGGGACATCTGATTGCCAGCAGCCAGGACACATGTGGAAAGGTGATCACACCACCAGACCGCTTAGCAGCTTCTGTGGACAACTTGTTGCTGCTTAAAGCCATAATAGTTGAATACCTCTAATAGCAAACACACTAAGTTTTTGCAGTTTGCCTCTATCAATGCAAAAAGTTATTTCAATCCCAGCTTTATCTGAATTGTCCACGTTTGTCTCTTCTGAAGTCAATCCAAAGCCCTACAACTTCCATCACCTGAGAACGAACACCTTTCAAATCAACGTCTGTGAAACAGCAAGTTACCGAATACTTAAATAGATATTCTTTGCTCTTTCTAGTACTTCCAGAAATTTAAAACCCCTGTAGAAAAAATAACTGTCAGATCAGTCTCTGAAATAAAATTGCATTGGCTATACCATGATTATGCTAACTCTCTTTTTCTAATGAAAAATCTGAAAAAGAAATTGGATGTACACTGTGCCTTGATGCTTGCCAAACTGAGAGTTGATGGATTGGTTCGGAAAAAAAAATCCAGATACAAAATGACCCTATTAAAGTATTAAAAAGCTGCTGTGTAGGAACTGAAAGCGATGCTGTCCCAGCAGACTGCCAGTCCAAGACAGGGTTGAAGGGCAGGAGAGGAATGGAAAAAAGTATTTCAAATAATTTAAGGCTAACGAAGTACCTTGAAGCACACAGAACCAGTCTGTGAAACAAACGGGCGCACAACAACTTCTGCTGATAAGCTGTTCGAAGCCACTAAACAACCCCATCTCAGACAGCAAATGTTGCTCCATTAAGGTACGCCATGTGACTATTAAACCCCAAGTAATTACCTTTAATTCAACAGGTCTACATCTTGCGCAGTTGTGACATACCCTTCTTTTGTCAGCTACGCTTGGCTTTGGCTGTATTATTTGTTTTATTTGCCAAACCAATGAAGTCAGAGGAACAAGCTGGTATGGAAGCCAAAGCAGAATCCATCAACAGATTTGTTTAATAAGCTCAGCGTGCAAGATGGTTACCAGTGGTCAGAGCAGAAAGCACACCTGCTGACAGGGAGACCGTAATACGGAAGACGCACTGAGAACTGGTGTAAAAACTGCTTCTTTAAAGGCAGAACACATCATACGGCGCAACTACAGGGAAACGAACGTGACATTTCATTGTGCCATTTTAAACAATTATTCTTCAAAGTGGTTGAGAGTCTGTGACTTGTTTTCCCTAAAAGCGACTTTGTGCACGTAATTTGGTGTTGCGGTTTTCTCTCAACTGCCCTTCCAACTTCGCATCCCATTTTCTTAAGGAGTTGAATCATACCCAAATTTCCCCAGATTTTTTAAGTGCCACTGAAAAGATTTTTTTTTTTCTACCTGACAATTAAATCGTTCTCACTTTGCCTTTTGTCTTAATAGATATTTTCTTTTTTTGTTGGGACTGAAATGCACAACCAAAATCCAGATATTTAAACTCTGCTCCCACTGCAGATGTTATTTCTGATCAGATTTAATCATCTTTCTCTCATACATGACAACCGCAGTAATTGTAAGGGTATCATTAATTTTGTTCTCAAAACCTCTAAGCCTTCTCAAAGGGATTTGAGCATCACATCACAGGGAAAAAGTTTCTGTGTTAAACACATGTTTCAGGGGAATCTTCTAAACCTCCTGGGACCCGTTCATTTCACTGAATAGCACCCAAGTGTTTTGTTATATTTTTCTTTATATGATTTTATGATCACCATCCCAACAGCCAGAAGGAGTCACTATGATCTCATCTTCAATTACTGTGAATTTACCAATGGAATTAAAACATTTTCTTTTTTAATAACACATTATCTTATTTACAGTATCTGATTCCTGTATGTCATTTCCCACTGACACAAAAAAAGACACAGTTACACGGCACCAGAAATAAGTGGACAGTCGTCAAGAGACTGAAAACAGACATTTTCCGTCTTAAAGTCTATATTCTCTATTTTATTTTTTAAAAAATTCTCTAGCACCTTGTTTTGAATGTTGTTCCTCTAAATATCCTAGAGTATGAAGAGTTGGTTCTACAAGATTCTGCATGCTTGTCTGGTGCCAACCCACAAAACATATGTCTCTGCTCAAATGGAAGAATCTGTTTTGATTTTTTTTTTTTTTTTAAATTTCTTCCTGGACTGGGGACAAAACATTTATTTGGATACAACTCAACATTTTGTATCTTCTGAGATATTCAACTTTCTCAATCCCAAATATATTTTCCTTAGTTTATTCCCAAACAGCAACTTTGAAGAAGCTACACCATCTGAACACATGACAATAATCATTCAAAGTAAATGCTCAAAAATCACTGGGGAGAAATAATAAATTGTTTTTAGACATTATTTTTTATGCTCGTGGGTGCTACTAAGTCTTAAAACCATCAGATTTATTTTTAACCTAAATAGTGTATTGCATAGCTATGCAAAAACATCGATATATTTTTCTAATGTCATTAGCTTTCCACTTGTTCCCACTGTAAATAGCTTTTGTACTCTATTTTTGTATTATTTGGGATAAGGTAGATTTTTTTCTGCTGTTATTGACACAACAGCACAAAGTATTGTTGAAACATTTTACTAAAATACCTTGAACGCCGAAAATGACAGGGCGCAGACCACCCTGACCCCCCCACTGCATTTCTTTAGAGGAGTCTCTGGCCAGTCCAGAGCTCCGATGGTGAAACCTCGTTTCTCCCCGAGCGTGGAAACTGTCCGCGTCCACCCCAGGCTGGGGGTTTGCTTTTAATTAGAATATCACAAATGCAAACAAAAGACACACTAACCTCAGGAATTAAATATTTGCTTTAGCTTCAGCAAATTAGCTTCTTGAAAGAGCCAAGTTCTGCACAGGCATAAATCAAAAGTAACTTCGATGAAGTTACATGTGTTACTTCAAATCACACAGGTGAAAAACATGCCTGAAATTCATATGGATGTTTAGGTATTAAAAGAAAGCTATTAACTTGGACAGGTGCAAAATTTCAGACCATTTTCTTTTAGATAAGGGAATACAAGTGAGAAATACTACGAAGGCTTTGCGATCTCCATCAGTCGTTTGCCTCTGGGAGGTACGTTTTGCTTAGTTGTGAGACAAAACCCAAACTTAGAGTCATATGAAGATTATTTCATACCAAGACAAATATACACAGAAAACGTTAGAAATTTTAGTATACATGACAGAATATCTGCGTATAGCTACGCAGGGCTAACTGAAAGTCTTTTCTATGTGTTTTTTTACTGACAAATTTAAAGGACTAGTAGATTTGAAAAACACTGAAGGGATCTTTGTTTTCTATTTTTATGGCCATGATCACGGCCGGATGTCGCGTGCTGGCGATCACACCTGATGTGTGCAGCGGGAGAGGAAGAAAGCCCCAGGAAGCAGCACTGCCCACAACGCACCGCGATCCCCACCGAGGTTACCTTCTCCTCTCATTTCAGAACCTGCCAGATGATTCAACTCCAGTTGCAAAGGCCATAAAAGAAATAGGAGGAAAACCACCCGAGTTTCTTTTTTTTTTTCATTCCACAGTAATGCAGACAAGGCAGCCTCGGTATCTTCCTAAATTAAGAATTTTAAGCAAGAAATAAATAAACCATGTCTGTCTTGTTTTCGTGAGAGACAAGCGAGAACTAATGAGATCGCGTGACAGATGACTCTGCTCCAATATTGTTCTAGGAAAGATTTTCATCCTGCTCTTAACTGTTATTTACCATTTTATCGACACCAATATAACTGCACTTTCTAATTAGCATTAAAGAAAAAGACATTTGAAGTAAAAGTATGAAAGCCTTACTAATTTCATCACTAGTAGGCTGGGGAAGGCCAGTCTTTGCAGTTCTCGAGCACTCTCCAGCAGGACTCAGGCCCACGTCATTAACGAAATTTGTCACTGCGCTGAGCAAAGCAGGACTTGGCGACGCAGCTCCCCGCAGTCCTCAGGGCAAAGCGCTGCGCTGTGGGGCTCCTTCCATTTGGGCACCGTTTCTGTAACTGATACTTGCATGTATAGAGATATAGATGCTATATTTAAGTCTAAACCATATGTGCATACATATAAATACCATATTTATAAGCATATATAAAACCCAAAAATGTATTTTCTCTATGTAGTAGTTACACTGATACTTTATTTTTTAATATAGTCAAAATCCCAGTACTATTAAAAGTTCTGAGAACCAAAACAATATTTCTGAAAGAAAAAACCACCACATAACAACCCTCAATGAGACACTACTACATTATAAAGCAATCCCATTTCTCTTCTAAACACGAATATCTACATTTCTTTCCTTTCTAGGTTATTTATAAATACTGTTTTAGCAGCTAATCTCTCTCTTTAAAGCTCAACAGTGTAACTTCTTCTTCTACAATTAGCAAAAGCAAAATTCTCCATGGAGATTGTCTAACGTGCAACCATCTCTTGGAGTATCATAGGACTTTAGGCTGTGCATCTTAGGAAACTAAAACTATCCTTGAGCCTACAAAAGGGGTAGAACAAACTAAAAGAGAAAAAACAAAAGGAACACACAAAAAACCACCCCAAAACCTCCCAAAAAATTCCCTACTGACCCAACCACTAAGGGAGCGTGCCCCCCTCACTTTGGTCCCCGCCACGGAGTATGTTCTGCCACAGCGTCATTCACAAACACGTGAGCACAGCATCTAGACTTTTCTTCCTTATTCTCACTTATTTGGTACTACCTTAATAGTAGAGCATGCTCTTGGAGCTAGAGATTTACATGAGTACAGAAGTTATGACTCATTCAACCAAGCATGGAGAAGCTTTTGCATCCATTTATTCCTTATCTCAGGTAGTCTTTGAATGGGGCTGCCCAACCAGCATCCACGCCATGCGCAGCCATAGGAAGATGAAGAACGTAGGGTTTAAACTCTAGTTTGTCAGAAAGGAATGACAAACCAGGAAACGAGCACTTCCATGTGAACAAGAGGAGGGATCAGGAGCAGACCAAAGCAAAGCCGGAGCAGGAACCAGGAGGTGCTACACACACCAACAGGAAAAACCTTGCCTTGCTATGAGTAGCCCAGAAATTAAGATGAGAGATGAGAAGAATCCCTCATTCATGTAAGTTCAACATGGGAAAAGTGAGGGAAAAGTAAGCCCAGTGTTGCCCGAAGAAAATTATTATCCACAGCAAACTAGGTCATAGAAGTGAGTCGGGTTTACTAAATATATACTTTCTTTGTAGTTAAGCAACCACTGTCAAAGTAATGAGATTTACTCACATTTCACCCAAGTACTCTTTTGAATTCTGACTAATTAAAATAACCACTAAATGACCAGTCACACATACCGCACCTTTCAGTGAAGACGAAGCATCAGCAAATTTGAACAATCTCTCAAAAAAGACGACGGTTTTGACCTTTTTACGATTTCCATATACAAAAGAAAATACTTTGTGTCTACGCTGCCATTCATCCAAACATCTACTGTATCTAAAATTACGCTCTCAAATGTAATACATTTGCCAAGTCATGTGAAGATGACAGGGTTCTTACTTTACTAACAGAAAAGGGTGGCAGAGTGATTTTTAGTGACCTTCGCAAATTCTTGGGATGTTGGTGACACAGTTGGAAACAAAATACAACATTTCTGTCAACTGTAATTCTGTGGTTACAACACTGCAATGATAGTTGAAATTCTTCTGAAAACGTGAAAATGCATAAATGAGGAAAAATGAATGAAAGGATTAGGAATACTACTTATTGTTTACTTTCGGATTGAAGAAAGAACACAGAAAAATATTTCTAAAACTCTGCAAGCATCGCTGTGCTTTACACCACAATGTTCTTCCTCTGCTGTTTAGATGGTTCCAAAAATATTCACCTCTGATTTGTGGCAGTTACTACCACCCTAACAGCATTTTACAGCTCCAGGGCAGCCTATGTCTATAACAAATCTGTAGAGAACCGATGTCATAGTAATAGTTTTTCTAAACATAGAACTAAAGACTGAAGGAACTGCATTATAGAACTGTAGATACAAAGCTTTAGTTTCTGAATGGCTATTTCCTATCAATAATTGCATTTAAAACCTGCAAAGATGTTACAAGTTGGACTAAAGTTCTATTTTTGGTTGATTTTGAGAGAACTGCGTACTGACATTTACTATTATAAAATAATTAGTGTTCCTGTGCTTTCAAACAGTGAATACCAGAAATCATGACACTGAATCAAAAACTGAAAAGAGGACAGTACACAGCAGATAAAACACCGACGTCTCTTCAGAGACTTTCTTTTAAAATGGAAAAAATGGCACAGTGTTGAGCCTCAATTGTTTGAAGAAATATTCTTCTCCTCCAAAATTAAATGAGAAACATTTAGAAGCGCAAAATGCTGTAAATTTAAGAACGTATGAATTTGTGATGATTACACAGCAAAAAAAAAAAAAAAA
>VYZM01003660.1:840321-882865 GCA_013398915.1 Dromas ardeola
AAAAAGCATCTCTTCAGATATGTCTCTTGTTTTATTTTCTGTCTTCTTTAAAGAACAGAAAAGGCAATCAAATGCAACAGAAAAATTGTATTAATTGGCTGATCTTGTGACAGTCTCCATTCAACAGTATTTTTCCATTCATTTAGCTGAAGGATAATTATTCAGCACAAACTGCTAAGTTTTATACCACGTTTCAAATAGCAATAGGCAGAATGTTACTGCTTTGTAGAAAACTGGGACCAAAAGAGGAAGGACTCGGGGACACCGGTAGAGCCCCCGTTACCTGTTCAGTGGAGTCATACCTTAATATCAGGTACCAGCTCAGCCACAGGTCCAACAGCACCAATTATCCGTGGCAGGCAGTAGAGCAATAGTCCTTTTTTACCTCTGGCCAGACTCTCAAAAGAGCCCAATATCCCGTTGTGCCAGATGACTTTCCCACCTGACAGAAAAAAACAAACAAACCCAAAACCCCACTAACAAAACCCCACGAAGACGAGAGAAGAGGCACAGGGGTGACGGCACTACAAGAAACAGGATGGCAAACGCTGCTGGACCAGAGCGTGGGTGCGGGCGCACGTACAGAGCTCCTGACGAGTGGCGGGGATCCGGAACAGGGCAGTGCTAAATCCTTAAAAATCACTGTAAGTAGAAGACTGAAAATGCAAACGCCTATGGAAGAGACGGATTTCCAAGTGTAATAGCTGCTTTCACGGCAGTATGAAAGGGCGAGCTGTTCTGCCTGGGGACAGGTTCCACCACGGCTGGGGGCTTCTGCACTAGTCCGTGTTCTCCTGGTCAGTGTAATTTCTTTAACCTCTATTAATGTTTAAGCAGTAAGTCCTGGGGACATCATAAGTAAAACTATATTAATATTACTAGGAATTTGTAAATATCTTCTTTTTAAGGAAAGGAAGCAGAAAGAAGGCCTAAGAAAAGCGTTTCTCTGAAATCTTAAAATCACAGTTAGTAGGTTTCAAGGGTCTTTTCTGCATTTTGACTTCAATATTCAACCACTAATAACTGTGGAAAATTTCCCAGAGTAAGAACCATTTTTTGTCTGTATTTTAACATCTGTAGTTTTACAAAGGATTTCTCTTTTGATGCAACTCCGAGTAATAAATTAATTCACAAGTGCCCCCCAAATCCCACAAGATTTAACAGAGGAATATTTCTTTATATCAGCAGAGCACGTTCACCATCAACCTGAAATCTAGTAAAACTTTTTATGCAAGATTAAAATGTTTTTAATGCATGTATCTGAATACATAAGCCTGCCACCCACTTTTTCAGGCTTTACATTCACATATAGCTATTACTCTACCTGCTTTCCCTTCGCCCTGATGTCTGGAAAAGAGCAGGCCAGAAGGGCCACCCACCTCCTGAAACAAATACCCAACCAGCTGCTGCTGCTGGGGATACCAAAGAGGAGGCACCGCAGGTCCTGACGATGGGAAAAAACAAAGATGAAAGGTAAGGAAAAAGCAGATGAAAGCCGGGGACGTGCCCTAAATACCGGCATCTCTCATTGTCTGAGCGTCGCTTTGAAAAAGACCCCTAGAACACAGGAAAGATTTTTCTAAAGACAAAGAATGGTTATCAAAAGCATGAATTAAACAGGAAATAACAGAAGAAAACAATTCTCTAGTTGGTCAGGTGAGCCAGTATACACTTTGCTTTTGCTTCTAATGGTACTAGAAAAAAACCTGGTAAACGTATCTTTTTAATCCTGCTGTTTAGCTTAATTAAGGGAAACGGTGCTCATTTTACAAGCAACATCCACAGAATGTTTAAGCTCAAAGTATGGGTCGTATTTACTATTTTTTTTCCTCCTCCATTAAGATAAGATTTGTAGCACTGCCGTAATTACAATGCTTTTAAAACAAGTCCATATAGAAGTATCAAATTCTGATTGATTACTATCAGTAACAATGACTATCATCTTCCAAAACTTCATTTCTTTCTTTTTGCCAAACTTAGATCAGCTACTATTCAGCTGATGATTTAGGAGCATCCACAAAAGGCATCAGGAGCAATTTAGTTACACAGGTCTAATTTAATAAAAAATACCTTGTGAGATGATTGTATTACTAACAGAAACGAATTTATGTCTCTCTTCAATTAGATGCCCAGTACATACAGATCAGTCCCGTGGAACCTGCAAATCATTCCAAGAAATTTCAGAATACTCCTCAAATGTAATGTTTTTTTGGTTGGGTTTTTTTAATAGCAGATTTATTTGAAGTTATGCCTGTATTCCTTCCTTGGTTAAATAAAAGGTAAAATCCTATTTCCTCCCAGTGGACTGTGCTGCTTTCTTGAAAAGCAGACCTTCCAGACACATTAAAAAAAGAAAAGCCTTAGTAGGTTTTTGCCTTTTTTTTTTTTCCCCCCCCTAAAATAAGGAAAATCGTAATTCTGGACGGACTTTGTTGATTTTTTTACCTCATTTCCCCTCCAATCTATTTGGCTGCCAGATTAACACCACCGTTTCTGTGTGACAAATCTACTGTGCCATTTAATCAGCTTAGTTCAATTGTAATTTTGCGCTATTAACAAAGTGGACTTAGGCATGAGGGAGGGAGCGCTTGTTTCTGCAGGGCTCAAATCCTGTATCCAACCTTCAGACGTTGAGTGACACCAAGCTTCTCCAGGCTACCTGTGCTTTCCGGAGCTCAGGACCTGACTCACGCTGCCAGACACCCCCATTTAAGACACATTCAGTGAAGACCTCAGCGCTCTTTATTCTTCTGCAGAGAAAAGATCATCTGCTATTAAAGGACTCGGCGATGCAGGTAACTTCTTCTGAATGGCCCTTCCAGCTCTCAAGATGCATCTAACGCAGCTTTAAAAATTCTGGCTTTAGCTTGCCATTCCTTCTGATATTTTTGCCTTTATCAGTTTTGTCTCCATCATTACTCTTTCCATCTTATCTTTACCAAAAAAAAACCTTTCACAGAAACTGCCTTATTCCTCCCAGGGGTTTGAGAAGCACCTCTCTGCGTTAGCGGCACCGCTATCACATGATGACATCTCCACAACAGGCGCACGGACAATTAAGTCAGAGGCAGATAAAAGCAGTATTCCCTTCCTACTTGGTTGAAATGAGGTTTGGAAATTTTTGTTAAGAAAATGACCTTGTTAATTTTTTAAGACATCTCCCGGGAGAACCGTAATCATCACATCCCTGCTTCACAGTCGTCAGGAGGAATTACAAGGATTGTGTTGCTTCACTTCCTTAGTATCCAGACATATCAGGTATGCAGTTTGTCTCTTCCCACTCTAACAGCAGAAACGCTATTTGTAGTAAATGCTGTTTTATGGAAGTAATTGATAAGACAGGTTGCTCTCTAAGAAAGGGAAAGATGGAGTGTCTGCATTTCAGTAAGACCCTCTCGGGGCAGCAAGGAGGCATTTGAGCCCAAGGAAAAGTTGTGTTTTAAATCTTAAGGAGAAGATTTAACTATTTTTGTTACATCAGACAAAATATCACATAACATCTCTTCTTTAAATACGGAGCAAATACAGAAGAGGTCTGGAGCCAGGCTAGTCTCCGGTTTCACGACACTTCATTACCAGGTTGGAAGTGACGACCCTCAGATTTCCAAGTTCAGCTGGAACACTGCTCTAATTCAGAGACATGCAGAAAGTAAAGGAAAAACACCCCAAGTTTACAGTTAATTACTGAAAATGAGAATAAGGTGATGTTTATAGCTCTAATAATTTCAAACCATTTTAGAAACAACTTTCATCTTCAGCTACAGCACTTAAAAGTTTCTTAGAAGCACTGCATATTTTAACAGATTTCTTAATCAGCTTCTAATGGTTATCTGGGATATGTGGAAGACTGGAAATATATATGTGGGAAAAAGAAAAATCCACAGGCCCTTTTGCATCTATATCTTCTCTAGTCCCAAGCCTGGTACAGAATCGGTCCTCAGCTGCGTGTTTCCCACCTGGCCCTTGCAGGGCTTCAACCGGCCCAATATGCCGAGACAAATACTTGCAGAGCCACACTGAAAACCACAGCACTGAAATTATTTGGGCTTACAGCAAACAACAAACAAATAAAACAAACAAAAACCCCCAAGAAACAAAAATTGAACCTATCAGAGAAAAGTTTGCGGAATCCAGCTAGCTACCTTTCTGCCCTCCCAATAAAAGCACAAAAAAAATATTGTTTTATCTGCACCATTTCATTAGCCCACAGAAACACCACCACAAGCACTTTCACTGGTGCAAGTAAAAAAGGGGAGAAAGCCTTCATGTGGAGAAGGAATGAACGGCCAAGAGGAAGTGGGCAGAAATTTCTCCAACCAGTTCAGCCGCTGGAGAAAACTGCCTTTTTACAGCAGTGTTGCTGATGCCAGTTTAAATCACCAGTTTAAACCACCAAAGCAATTTTGATCTGCAAGAATTTTATGACACTGGAGATAATACCGGAAGCTTTTTTTAAGGAAAGACATCAAAAGCTTTCAAAAGCTTAGCTAAAAGTATCCATGTCAAAATAATGATATTGTTAAAAATCGTCATCTATTTAACCCATTTAAAAGTTTAAATTCAGGATTTTGGTTTGTTATTTCTTTACATCCCCTTGGTGGTTAACAGGCCACAAATATAATACCCGCTTCTTGCTCTTTTAGAATGATTCTAATCTCAAGTAAAATAGTACAAATTACTAGTAGAATTGCCATCTAGGTCCTACTGACGGTAAATAACGAAGCAGCATTCATACACATTCAAAAAAGAAAGCAAAACACTCCTATAAAGGCTTAATAATTTCTTCCTATCTTCCTTCATCTCGACCCACTTCAGCCCAAACAGTTTTTACTCTCCCTTTTTTCAACTTATCTACAATTAAATCCTCAGCTACACAGATCTTCATTCCTACAAAGTCCCGCCGAAGGCAGCGAAGCACAGACCCACCACCATCGACTCATTTACAAGATGAGAACTTGGTACCGCGCGATGCCGATGGCAGGGATCGCACCTTCAGTTCCGGAAGGCTCTGCAGCGTTCGGGCACCACCCCAGCAGCTCCCACGGATGCAGAGATTCACATTCATGCCTCAAAAATTTAATACATTCTTTCATATACCCATATGAGATTATTTTACATTGAGTGGTTAAGCTGAAGAAAAGAAACAGGGGGGGAAAAAGCAAAAAAAAAAAGGGCCTTTGTCCTGAAACAGTCTTTTCTTTGCTTTCTTTGGAAGAGTCATCTAAAAAACCACTACTGTTGCAGAATGCTCTTTCCTGACATTTAGCCTTAATCTTCTCTTTCTTCATTTCACTGCTTTATTTCTAGCTATAAGCCCCTACGCTAGCCCGAATATTTCCTTTTTATCTTTAGTTGTTTACAATTTCAGATATACGTAGGCTGTTAAGTCTTGTCTTGCCTGTTCTCTTTTCTTAGTCTTTCCATAACTACTTCCTTCAGAGACCAGACAAAGGCACATTCAGGTGTCTCCGATAAATAAGGCAAACCACCATTTTAGCCCAGAAGTAGTATTAGTAAATCATCTGGCTGGAATCCCTTGGGGTGAGTGTCCACAAAGAAACGGCTGTAAGTCACGCAACCAGTTACGTTCTTTTCTGTGGATTGCACTGGGGTCTTAAAATTTGATATTTGTGTCTAGCTCTCACACGCCATGATGCATGAAGCTTTACTTCTAAAATTCTAAGAAAATGGGTATTTCCTGAAATCCTCCGATTTTGGTAACCTATGGACAGCAAATAAAGACAAGTACGAAAATATACACACGTGTCATTAAACCAGAAACAACAAACCAAAACCCTACTCACAGGAACTCTAGACATTTTTGTTGTGCAAAGTAAACATACAGTGATACGGTTTGATCTGAAATCAACCTAGATTATTACATGATCTTTAAGGTCCCTTCCAACATAAACCATTCTATGATTCTACAAAACGTCTGTATGTTCATAGATAATCCTGGCCATTTGAAAACAGTTTTGGATCAAGAAAAAATAATTAGCACAGAGTAAAGGTAACTTTATGATCTATCAGAAACTGGTATCAGATTTCTGCATTTTCACGTTCAACTGCTGTGTTTCTGCCCAACGCTTCGCCCTTCCCCTGGCACTAACACAGCCAACCAACTGCACCAGGAGCTCACCCTTAAAACTAACCTGCTTTCTTGCTGTACTAATTGTAACTTGGATTAACTTCCTGATGTAATTCATCGTACAACCATTGGTGCTGGCAAAAGGCAGGCACTGATAACATGGTAATAGAAATGAGCTGCTTTTGGTAGTTTACGATACACAAAGCACACGGAGATAAGGCCATACGGGGCACTGCAGAAGAGAGGTGGAGGCCTGTAAAAACTGGCACCATCATGGCCACGAGCCAGAGTCACCCACAGTAAATGTATGTTGACCTACGGCAGAGCCTATAACATGAAGTTTCACTTACTCCACAGAATACCTACACATACTATAGATTAGAATCACAGAAACATGCCATTGGAAAGGATCTCTGGAGGCCTCCAGTCCAACCTCTTGCTAAAAGGAGGTTCAACCAGCTCAGGATGCTCAGGGCACTGACGCATCCAGTTTCACATACCTTTGAAAACAGATTTTTACAACCTCTCCAGTGGCTGACTACCTTTATGGTGACCTTATTTTCCTTACATCTAACTGGAATCTCGTCTCCAGCTTGTGCCCACTGCCTCTCCCTGTGCGCCTCCAGGACAAGTCTGCCTCTGCCTTCTCCATACCCTCCAACCAAATAGAAATTCACTTTTATAATTCCCCCTCCCTAGATGACGACCAACTCTGTACTTTGAATACCAGTAAACCCACAAGTCTATCTCCTATTCATCTTACAGATAGAAAAGGGATCCCATTTACTGTAGAAATGAAGCATAAACAGGCAGAAAGTCTGTACTTTCTGGGAGCAAGGGAAGTTTAATAAATCTCCTTAAATCCAACCAACAGCTCCGTTTAGTTATTTCAACTGCTCCTTCCACTATTCAGTGCAACTACACCTTAGCACGCAAATAATTTTCAGTTCCTACTGCCAGCTCAGCAGGGGAAGATTTAAATCTGGATTTTCTCGTACCATAACTTTTCATTTCTTGGTTGTCAAGGTCTGAGATATTCTGAATTCTGTGTGCTGTAAGAGAAAGAGATACTGCCAACCAATCTCAATACCTCAGCAAGTTTTTCTTTTTTCTTTTGAAACATAGGGAATATTTTTGAAAGTAAGTTGGGTACTTTTAGGCAGCTGAGGTTACAATGTCAGTTTGTTGTTGAGTCACACTGTTGTCGTTAGCAAAAGGTACAGATGCTATGGATTTCTTAGGTGTTCTGCCACTTACTGTAAATAATGTTATAATTTAATCATCATAATAATCTTTTTTTTTAATATGCTTCAATGGTGAAGTTGCTTCCATATTAGGGAGGAAAAAAATCAAACCGTACAGGCGCAGATGTGTTCCCAAACCTCGACTGCTTTACAACAGACTACAGTAACACAAAAAAAAATATTCTTCTTCTGTCTCCACTCACCCTGTAGCCACAAATCACCACAAGCACATCATCCTCCCAATACCACCATGACTTCCTCCATACTGTGAGGCTCTTGCAAGGTGTCGTGTTTACCTGGTCTCTAGTCACCATCATCCAGACCTGATTTGGGCACTGCAGTGCTCTTCAGACCTCTCTCCCTTTTAAAGGGCTTCTGGCCCATCACAGCCATTATCAAATACCTTTGGATGAACTGCCATGCGAGATCCAGCTCATTTTATGTCAGGCAATGTTTTCCAGAGTCCCTTACTTCATTTGATGTGAGTCTACACCACTTCTGAAAGCCTACTCATTCATTCCCTCTACCTCCCCCTGCCAACGCCGGCATTTATGGGGCCACACAACGAACCACGACAAGCCAGGCCGAGCATCTGATCTGACCGAAACCTCCTCGGGGGGAGACAGGAGGAGGGTAAGATATGAGCTTTTAGTCATTTTCTGACTATACAAACATTAGTACCAATGCAAAAGGAAGCAGGAGGGACACAGGCAGCTGGCTCTCATGCTGTATTCACTCTGCCCCTCTGGCAATGCCTGCAAACTGTGTTCGTCAGGGCTGCCTTTTCATTGGTGTCAAAGTCGTTAACACAAATACTGAAAATTAGTGTTAAGGCTGTCCTTAAACTCCTGTATTAACTTCATGCTACCTTGACAGTTCCTCTTTCTGCAATACTAACAGTCATTTATTTTTAAAAGCCTTGACGAGATGGATAATTCTTGTAGTATTTTCTACATTCTACAGTTTAACTATGGTTTCTAATATAAAATTATATTACAAAGCTTCACTGAAATATTTTACAAGAATGGCACCATTCTTAGCTGAATGGGAATTCCCCATGGAGAATAACAGAGTCTAAAATAGCTCCAAGATGTAAATCTCTCATTCATCTCCCTGGGTGCTCTCATCTGTCTCCTGCTACATCACCAGCACGTACTGAACCCACCCTAGGTTCCCCGAATGCCCCTCCCCAGCAATTCCCATCAGATATTTCCCGAATGTCTCAAGAATATTGACGTCTCTTCCCAGAACACGTGGTCGCTCTAGCAGGATCTCGTGCAGGGATGTGCATGCTGGGGGGTGGGGGGAGGCGAGAGAATACAGAACGGTCACAAGCACGGAGCCTCCCAGACCTTGCCTCCTGTAGGCAGAGATTTCTGACACGTCTGTCTGTCTACTGAAAACCTCCTGGGTGATTTAGGGATTATAAAAAGGAAGATGTTCTTATACTCTTAAAAACAATACACTGAGTGATCAGAGCATCCCTAATGCTGCCATAGGAGGTTGTGGAGAAGTATAAATGCCTTCAAAAAGGAAACAGTAGTTATGGACAACAGATCCATTAGTAACTATTAAGAACACACGGTGCGAGTCCAAGCTTCATTTCTAGATGCCTGATGGTACCTGAGGTTCTGATAATCGATGAAGTATATCTCTACACATGCACTTTCGCTAAGCTCCCACGCCATCTGTTGTCACAGACAAGAGAAAGGGCTAGAGATGGCCCCCAGCCCTGACCCTGCCGGTGCTCCTGGAGGGGGTGACAGACCTCCTCAGACCACGGACAACCACGGGACAGCAAGGAGAAGCGTAGGCTGCTGCCCCTTCCCCTCCACACATCTGAGTTCAGACACAAAACCTGACATCACGAGACTGAGCTTTTTGTTTAAATTAAAAACTAGAAGCCTTATTAATTTAATTATTTGTACAACTTTTCTTCTTATTCTCCTCCCTCTTCAAACTTTGCTTTTCTGCCACTGCAGCCCCAAACCCATCTCTTATCTTTGACCACAGTTGTTTGGGCTCCTGAAACGCCTTCATCCACTCATCCCCCAAATTAAATCACATTCATATTCACCTGTGTATTCTCTCTGTTGATGTGAGTTCTCCTCATCATCCCTTGTTTTCTTATTTCACATCAATAACAATCTCGTAAACTAAAAATATGACGACTACCTCATTTCAGTCTGGTAATAGTTCCTCACATTACGAACCCCTTGGCCTAATGCACTTTCAGTTCTGATGTCCAGTATGATTATATCCTCTGACTTTCATCTTCCCTGCACTTAACCAATTGTGCCACAGGTGGAAAAGCTGAAATATGCTCCATCACTACTCTTGCATGTCAACGGAGTACATACATCATTTATTTTCCTCCACAAAACTGCGGGCAAGCTTGCATCAAACAGACACTGGGTTCTCACAAAAGATACGAATAAGTAACTGCAAAAGAACAAACATAAGAACGTGACAGACCCAAACTGCGGGACACCCTCAGTCTGCTGCAGGGATAAAGCCGGAATGGCCAGTACACATAGTTCAAGTCAGTACGATCGCCTGTCTGGCTGCAAAACCTTCCGCCAAATTTCCCTTCACGTGTTTATTTTAATCTCCCAGGCAAAGTGTTTGGCAAATATTGCTCAGAAGAATAAAACTCTTTCATTGGTAACTTCGACATTGCCTAGTTAAAGGTCTGTACACCAGCTAACAGAAATCCTGCAAAGCTGATATTGATAGATGATGAAAGCAAGCCTTGACCCCAGCTATAAACAAAGAACAGAAAATTCTCTAAAAATGAAAAAAATGTTAGTGTTCAAGAAGCAATGGGCTATTTTTAAAGTTTTAGTAGGCAGAAGCCTCGCTCATGAATTATCCCCTACTCCTTGATAAATCAGAACAAATTTTGAGACAGTAAGCCCAAGGATGTCACAGTACTTTGAAGGTTCTGCTCCACCTGATGATTTTACAGCCATAGTTCAATACCAGCCTTCCCGTAAGGCTGACTAAATCCCAGAGAAGCACAAACATGACATAAAATACTAAAATTTTAAATTAAAATTTTACGATTACATTATTATATGCGGAAAGTGTAAAAATATTCAACACAAGTAAAACATCCATGTCAAAATCATTCTTGTGTAAAGCACAACATAGTTACTGCTTCACCAGTTAAAAACAAGTTTCATTCATCTCGAGATGGAGTCAAAAACTTCATCCTCGGTCTGAGCAGTCAAACCACTAAATTTTAAAAACTGAACTATTTCCTCAGTTAAACTCTAATAGTCTTTAAGGAAGCGAAAAAAAAACCCACAACCCAAACCAGAGAAAAGTAGAAGTTTAGATTTTGCGGGTACTATTTTAAAATTGATTAATGATTTCAGGATCACCCTCCTAGGGATATCTGACAATTTGGTTAAGAAGTCACTAACTACTGCTGCATTTGGGAGAAGAACCTCCATTCTCATGACTGTTTAAAATCAATGTAAATAGTAAATACTAAGGTAAGCTCTGGTGTAAACATAAATTAGAGTCCACAAAACATAAAAGAAAGGATTTGTTACGACTTTCAGGATAATTATGTGGACTAATAATTGCATTAATTAGTATTTTGAGAGAGAACACATCTTAGAGCTGTTTAAAATATGTAAATATGTACATTGTAAATGTGTGCTTGAACTTGTAAATAAGAAAGCAGATTAATGGGAGTAAAGACAAAATATATTTATTAGTATTAGCTGGTATACCGAAGAATAAGTAAACAACTGCAACTGAGGTGTTGAAAAAATCGGAAAGTCAAGGCTTTGAACATAAAGTGAGTGTAGCACATCACGTAAATGAGGAAAAGGAAGTTACAAAGAGGCAACAATAAAGACTATCTAGTAGCGATACTGAATTGAGAGCACAGAAGCACAGATGACTGACAAGTCTAGATAGAATATATTTACAAAAGCTCCAGAGACTCCGGACAGTGCTACATAGGCACCAGATATCTTAAAAATGGGCTTTTCAATGAGAAGAAGCTGGAGTACCAAAATTAACAAAGACATTTCATAAAAGGCTGCAAGACCATGCATGGTAGAAAAGACGACATCAGGAAAAAGACAAACATTCCCCAAACCAAAATCACAGAGCAGCCATTCATCAACTGCTAAAAAGCTGCCGAAACCCTAGAAATAGAATTGTTCTTAAGAAGAGTCTCCTAAGAAAATTTCAAAACATGAGCTGCAGGCACAAACCCCCACGGGAAATCCCACACGAAGAACTACAAAAGACAACTTCAAGAGATGACAAAGCGCAACTTCCGTTGCATTTCCACTACCGTTGTTTTTCAAAAGGAGTTAAATCCTTGGAATAATAGTCCGTGAAAATGACATCAGAACTAAGTAAAAACATGCAGCAAATGCGTTTACCATCTGCTGCTGACCCTACAACGGCACGCGGGATGGCAGAATTGCACGGATTTAGGTTTGCAACGATGACAACCCATCCTGTGCAACTCGGCGCTCCCTTCACTTAGAAACCCTCCGGTGACACCACAGGAATGCTGGGAACTGTAATTCCACCTTGAACTAGTGTTTCCGCTACTTGGAGATCACACAGCGAGATCAGTCACAGCAAACTGTCAAGAGGGGCAGAACATGACTTTCATAGTATTTAAATAAATTATGGCTTCAACTAGGCTAAGAAGGCTGGAAGCTTCACAACAGCACATCTGAAGCAGTTCTGCGTGAAGGGAAAACAGCTATATCTGAGCAAGTTCATGCACCTATAGGAAGGAAACCGAAGAGTTTTCATTCATCAACATTTGCTATTATTCAGAAGCTAAATAGTTCTGTGCAAGAGAAAGCAATCTTTTCCAACTACGTAGTCAAAGAGTCCATAGTTGTTTTGAAAAATATGAAATTCTCACAAAAACCCCCAAGACTACTAGTAGCAGTAATTGACAACTATTCCTTATTTTCAGAAGATTTTCTAAGAAGGTCTGAAAAAATCTATCATCAATCCCACACTCGGCATCATTTACACATGGAGGGAAGTATAAAAAGAGCTCATCGGTCTGAGAAGGCAGGTTTCTAGAGAATGACGATGGAGTGATTCCTTGTGCTTCACTTAAATGCAATCTCCCACACTTGCAAATGTCAGAATATACCAATACCAGAAATATCATAATATAGGGAATTACCTTGCTTCTAAAGCTTATTAAATTATAGAATTTAAAAATTAGTCTTTAAAATGCTTTGTGTCTATAAGAACTCCTGAATTTAGTCAATGAAAAATTCAATGAATGAACAAAAAGGGTTTTTTTTTCTAAGTAAATATTTGAAACTTGGTAATTGATTTGTGATTGGCAAAACGTTATTTCCATTCTGCAGGAAAACCACCTTGCTTTCAAAAGCTACTTAGACACTGTGCAACTTTTCAGGATGCTACCCCAGATAAACTCGCTTCTGCATCAATACATCTTCAATTCCATGAACGCAATATTCTGGTTTAACTTTCAAAGGTTCAGTCTTGAATACAAAAAAAAGGCAGCTAAAGAGTTGGCTTGGGTGTTTTTGGGTTTGTTTTAGTTTGTTGGTGTGGGTTGTTTTTTTCTTGTTGTTGGTTTGTTTTCTTTTTAATGTCATAATGTCTTTTTAATGTCTTTTTAAAGTCATCTGACCATATTTAGATACCTCAAATATCTTTCATGAGATTGCTCCAATATTCTTGAACATTGCCCACTTTTCAAGGGTCACCATACATAAGAAATTAAGTGCACAGTTATTACAAACACAAAAGAAACACTGATTCATATTTATAAAAATGGAAATTATGTTTACACAGAGGCATCATATACCATTTATTTTGATATTAAACTACAATTAAAATTAGTCAATTCTGTGAAGCAGAACAGCCTTCACCGAAAAATCTGAACGTTCAAATTTTATTTTATCCAGAAAAGGATGAAGCTCCTACAGAACTAAAAATATCCCACCATAATACTATGGGTCAAAACTCGACCACCGCCCAAGACTCCTTCCCTCAAAACAATGTGGTTTTGTATGAGGCAATGGAAGGACATGAGCTGTTCTGCCTTGTATATGGCTGGATGCAGCCCTACGATTTTAATTACAGATTTTTCTTTTATCATCAAATGTTTTAATTACTTCTAACAGAGAGTTAAGCAGGAGAACTGAGGTGATATCTGTAGGCTAAATCTCTCTTGGCCTGCTGAGTGCTGACTGGGCTTTCTGCCCTGAGCTGGGATGGAGACTCATTATACAAAGGTATATCTTAACAGGTTTGATTAAATCATCAATGAGTTCTGGAAAATGCCCCATTTTAATTTGTCCCAGCATACCGAGGAGAAGCTGGAAGGAAAGTGCAGTCTTCAGACAACGCAGGATAAGAAGCAGCCACTGACTGCATGCTTTTTTCGCTGCTGTCTCTGCAGTTGACTGTGGACAACCCGGCTGCCGTAGCTACATAACACCACCTTCCCAACAACCAGCCTCTACTCCACCTTTGACAAACGGCAAGTAAAAAAAACCTCAACAACACACATCACCGCAACTTATGTTCTACAACTAACGACCACAGCATCACACATATCGGTGGTATTTCTACGTTTACCATGGGTAAACCTGATGATGAAAAACAATCTGAAAACCATCAGGTTCTATTTTGTTGCTATCTGACTTTAATTTTTATTTTATTCCATCCCATAGGTTTCATATTTAGTTAATAGAACAAACTCAAACAATGTTTTCTATTTGTCCCCTCCAGGCCATGGAGGAGGTTCTCCATGACCTGAGGAGGTCCATGTCGGACACCTGAAACAGAAATGCGTTTAACTGGGATTCCATGGTACTGGTCCCGCAATTGCTACCTGAATGAAGACACTGATGGCTTTTAAGGAAAGTTGACTTACACGTATATCATTTAATCCAAGAAAAAAAAAAAAACAAACAGGTTTTCTAAATTCTGAGGGCTGTTCAATTCTGAGGCTACTCAATTAGGATCCTACTTCAGTTTCCCATAATAAGCTCCCACATCACTTTTGTATCTGCCTGATTAAAACTGCGTAGAAAGATGAATGCTCAAAACAGAAGAGAAAAAAAACGCTATTTTTAATGATGCTTTATCATTAGCAATAAGTGAAACTATGAAAAATAACTAAATGTTTAGGCTGTACACTCAATCAATTAAAATTTTCTATTGTATATATGCACCTGTAGTAGTTTGGTTTCTTAAATCATAAAAAAATAATTTTTTTTCAGAACTTTTCTGAATTCCACTAGACTGAGTATAAACTCATAGAAGAGACGTTCAGTATATTCATAATTCCCTTTTTTTTTTTTAAGCCCATGAGTATTCCCTAAAATGATAATATACTATGGTAACTGAGACGTTGTAGACCAAGTCTTGAATGGTGCATTCAAGAAACAAGTTTGGGTGCTGGAAAAGCCCTCGTTTGGTATCCCAGCTGGGATGACAAATCCTTCTCACCTTTAAGCACATCCCAACTGCTCAGGGTGGGATTCAGCTTCAATGTGAGCATCCAACGCCATCTCCGCTGTCCCTGGCACACAAAGACCAACCAAAGACCGCATGAAGCAGCGAATGGAGGCCAGGCAGGAGACAGACATTAAAAAGCTCTACCTGCTTACAACCAGGTGCATCTATCCATCTTTCAATTCTGTATTCCACTACCAAAAATATAAAAAGCATCTTTTTTCTTTGTATGCAACAATAATTTTGGAAAGAAAAGCTAACATTTTGTATGTGGACGTTAGAAAGTCAAAGTGGTTTGCAAGAGCTAAATCTTTTTAAATATAGTATTAAAATATGCTTAAATGAACATTTAACTCCATATTCTCAAAGATGTCTGGGCAGGTCAGTCCCTTTTAGGGCTTGATCATGTTTTTTGTAATGTCACTTTACAGAGATTTTAGTGGAAGCTCGACTCCGCATTTAATCCTTAACTTCTAATCATCTGCTAGATAAGATGTATACAAAACATCTATATAAACCATATGGTGGTGTGAAAACGTGGAACTGAACCGAATGAAATGCAAGCTCTTGCCTTTTCTGAACACATCTGTTGCTGTGGCTCCTGACAGGATGGCACCAAAAGGGCTCCCACACAAGCAGGACAGAAGGCAGGAAGCGTTTTGCACATGCTGTGCTAGGCTGCAATTAGCAGATTCAGAGGCCACCTGTCACGGGCCCGAGTGGCACACAATTCCAGGGGATGGGCCGGGGGAAGCAAGCTGAATTTTCGATAGATTTGAGGCATGCCCTGTTTCCTTTGCTGACAGCAGTGAAATATCTCCTTCCTTCTCTCAGTTCTTCCCAGCATACCCATTACACTGCTCTCTGCTACCAGGTTACCGGTCCTCGACATACATGACGGAGGACTGCTGCATCCTAACATTTAGAAAATTTATTGTTTAAAAAGTTATCCACAACTGTAGGACAAATCTGAAGTGTTCTTATCAAGGCACAGATCATTGAACCTTGTCTTCCTTTAATCTAAAAAAAAAAACAAACAAAAAAAAAAAAAAAAAAACCCAAAAAAAACAAAAAAAAAAAAAAAACAACCCAAAACAAACAAACAAAAAAAACCCCACAAAAAACCAAAACCAACCAAACCCCAAACAAATCATGTTGGGACTTCTCTAAATACATAGTCAAATATGGAATTTTTACTGTGACATTTTCGGTATTTGCAATGATGAACTTTTGCAACACATACAGAACACGGCAGAAAAATCGTTATGCGAGTTCAGAAGTGATGAGCTTCTACCCTTTTTGGCACATTTTAGCTTTGATAGCAGACAATTTTTCCCCTCGTTATAAATGGGAAAAGTAACGGTATCATGAAAAGGCCACTTAAAAGCAAAACAAAATAAAGGAATGCAAATTTATATCGGAGTTACACAACTGCCAAGAAGGATGCTCAGAGCCTACTAATCTTCTGTTTATTACTCGTAAGTTCTCCTCTTTGCCTCAACAGCGTGTATGCAACACCGAAAACTTTGAAAAGCGTATTTTAAAAGCTGACTTTGAATACTGTGAGCATGAGTCAGACATAATTTACATGGCTGAAATTTCACTAAATAACTTTGAAATTATACCACCATAAACCTTGTCAGGAATACTTATTTTCAGCTTCTTCATGTCTTCAGTTACTGTAATCCTGAGCCCTCTACCAACATGAATAAATTTAACGTTATATTAAGAGTGACGCAAGGCTACCATCAGTCACTCTTTAAAGCACAGATGCAGAAGAGTGCGATCAATACGAGAGCACAGGGGAAGTCGGTGACAGCGCTGAGAATGCAGCTCAGCTATTTGAGCCCCGGACCTTTCACCACAGACCATATGCTCCCCTGGCATCCCAACACGTCTTTAACAACCAGACAACCTTTTCCCACACTCGTTTTGTTTAGCCAGACTGCTCCAAACACACCTCCTTTTCTTTCAATTAGCCACACAAACAGGAGAAAGTGGTCACAGGCCCCCGATGTCTGTTAATGACGCACTGAAGAACAGGGCTGAAAGCTCAAGAAAAAAGCTCTTCCTTCTGGAAGATCCAGTCAAGTTTGTGGGTTGCAGCAACATGGAGGAAAATGTTCAGAACGAATTTGCACTGTTCTCTCTCCCATTAACTCCTCTGAGCCTCTTGCATCATGAAACACCGTTCCTCTTGCCCACTGGCGTAGCAGAAAGGACCACAAAAAAAAAAAAAGCTGTTCACAGCCTGATGAACGCTCCCATCGCCGCAGATCACACAGTGGTAGCTTTCAAGAAGAGTCAAAGAGAAAGAACTTCTGCCCCTCTCCAAAGGGCAACTGAAGGCTCCGCTATTCCTAGGAAAGTCATGGAGATGTGACAGGGATCCATTGCCCTCTAGTGAGGTGCAGACAATGTACATTCAGATGACAAATTGGTATTTTTTAAAGAAGTTATTCTCACACTAGGATAAGCGTGCATCGTGCTTACCTGTAGAGAAGAGGAAACTCAAACAATAAAAGGTATTTGTAAAGGATGAGTTGACTCCAAAGACTTGAAGAGAGGGCAGAAAACCTTTTTTTCTTTTTTCCTTTTTAAAGAACAGGTGTGTTTTATTATCTACCGTAAGGTAACAATTAGTACTACTCTCAAAGGCAGGCAGACAAACCTGCGGAGATTAAAGTTCTTCAGGTGATGACCATTCACTCTTCTGACAAACTCAAAATCCATTAAAAAAAGATTACCAGTTCTCTATCCACTGAAAAAGTAAAACAACATGAATTTGGGTTGGTTTCTTTTTTCCTTGGACAATCTACATTGACCTATATTTTGATATGTTGATTCCGTATTTTCATCTTTTTAACTGAGTTGTACTTGTTAGTGTATAAGCTTACTTCTACTTACTGAAGACCAATATTCAAAATACGTTAAAATAAACCCCAGCAGTCTAATTCGGTATCTTAAGCACCAAAAAAGTAGTATTCATTAAAGCATTCATTTCCAGAGATGCTAAATAATCTTACTTGGAGACTAATTTTTTTTTCAAACTATGTTGATATCCCATATTATTCAGACAGCACACTGAGAACCATGCAAAATGTATTCTGCTTTGAAAGTCTTTTCCTCAGGTTTAGATCCTATTCACTCAAAAAGTCTCCTGAACTGTCCTTCCTTACTCTATTTGCAGCACAAAAATGATGAAGAGCAGCAAAATTTATCCGTATGATTCTTTGTTGTTAATTCCTCTCATGAATTCAGTGATGTGCACAGTTGTGGTATATGTACTTGCCTAATATCTTTGTTTAAAATGGTGTTGAATGCAGGCTCATGGCTGTACTTAAAGAATGGCAACAAAAATTCACCCGCACCTTTATTAGACCAACTCACGTTTGTCCTTCTAGCACTGACAAGGTAGTTTTCACACAGAAAGTAAGATAAACCCACAAAACAACACGGGTATAACCCTGCCATCTCCTAAATCCAGTTCAAAATTCCCACTAAATTAATCTACAAGTTCCTGTTTCTTTCTTCTGCTCACGTCCTCTTCCCGGTACACACAAATCACTAACAACAGAGTATGAATCCCTCACATGACTGCAGCATAGATGGCGGCTTGCTACTGCTAATGGAGTTGGAAATGCTTATCCCAGCCACACGCTCATATTCTTGCCACTTTACCTTCTAGTTTTGGTCTATGCAGCTTACAAATACATATCCATATCAGTATTAGAATATCCACATTGTCCGTATCAGTATTAGAATAACGACAGCAAGTTTTAAGAGAGTTTAGGACATTTGCCCCCTCTCTTTAGTATTTTATTTCTCATTCCATGCAGACGACATTCCCTCCTTCAGGCATGTAACTTAATCCCAAAGCGAAAATACATATATTACAATTACTTAAATATCTTTTTAAACTGGTATCGTTACAAACAGTTGCTAAAGTCATACACCAAAAATAAAAAAAAAAAAAAGAAAAAGAAAAGAGTTTAATTGCTGAACAATGAAGGATGACTGTACAGCGGCTAAACACGGGTGATAAATCCTGCTCTTCGAAGATTAAATGAGATATAAATAACAGCAAGATGACACACTTACCATAGTACCTTCTAAAAACTCTTTTATTAGACTGTAATTCAGGACAGAAATAACAACATAATCTAGTGTTCAGAGACTACAGCAGGAACAGATTTCTAATCCCAACTCTGACACTGACTTGAGCAAGTGATTTTAATCTCTCTCAGCTGCCACTTCTCAAATGACATAATTTTTTCTTGACTCTTAAGTTCCTATGGGGATGCACCAATAGATCCGGCTTTGAAATCATTAAAAAAACCCAACCTATAAAAGATAAAAAACAAATTAGGTGCTCTGAAGGTATCATAAAAATAAAATAATTACAGCAAAGGGTAACAACCTAAGCATATCAGGATGGAACTGAAAGAAAATCCATAAAACAGACTTTAATGACCGTTGCTATCCTGTGTTTGTGTTTAAAAATAAAAATAAAAAAAGAACAAAGTGAGCATATTTAGCTCATACCTAACACTGGAGACAAACTTTTATCTATATTTTTTCAGGTAACAAAGAGAAACCCATTATAAATGATGAAAAACATGGAAGTTGCTTCTCACTTCAACCAAAGATACAGTAGAGAACACAAAAGATCTAAGGAGTTAAGTGTAAGAAATACTTAAAAGCAAGGTATTATGCTCACCACTAGCAACTAAAACCTTATCTATTCCAGTCCAGCACTGGAACCAGCTCCCCGGGGAAGTGGTTGTGGCCCCAAGTCTGTCGGTGTTCAAGGGTAACGCTCTTAAATACGTGGTTTAACTTGTGGGTTGCCCCGTGTGGAGTCAGGAGTTGGACTTAATCCTTGTGGGCCCCTTCTAACACAGGATATTCTACAATTCGATCATTATGCTAAAAGCAGTAGCAAAAATCATGAAATCCAGAAAAGTATAGGCATTAGTCGCTGAGGAAGTGAAGCTGTTATTCCTACTTATAGATTTTTCCAAACAGTACGAAATTGAGATGTTTGTTTTAATTTTCATGTTGCCTGCAGTGCCCTGAAGAAAAAAAATAAAAAATCCCAAACTGTTACAATTTTTTTTCCTGCTGTTGCTTTTCCATTCAGTGAGGTTTGAAGCAGAAGCAATGATTCTGTTTGTATTCCTGGAAACTCCGCATTGCATTGGCTCACAATTTAAAGGTTATCTTTAAAACCAAAAGAGTTCAAAATTGAGCTTTTCAAGGTAATACATACTTCCTCATGGATGGGGCTTAAACTTGTGAGAAATTCCACTGTTTGAAACCAGAGAATAAGCAAGTACTGGGTTTGAGCTGCTGTTCAAACTTCCACTCACTCACCCCTGCTTCCCTACCCCCAGTTTTTTGCTTTTACGTAAAAGAGAGCCCTGATATCCCAATATATTTGACCCATATGAATTTTAACATTAGGTAACTGTTTTGTATGATTTTTGTCACATAAAGTATCATTTACATAATGTTTAATTAAACACATGGCTAGAGAAAAGAATTCAGATTTCCCCATTCCAATATTCTGCAAAATTATTCCTCTACTGGCACATCTAGATAATTTATGAAAACTTACAGTCGATTTATTCCATGTGACAGTGGTAAACAAATTAATGTAGAATTTAATTGCCTTTGTCTCTTCAGCTCAGAATTGCCTTTTAGTGATATTTATCTGAAATTATGATCTACAAAGAAAATAAATTGTAACTGAGCTTCTAAAATTGATCATATTTAGAAGTTGACAACTGTCACAATTATTAATCTGACTTTTACTTCTCAGGGAAGAAGAATACTTGATCAAATATTTCTGCAAAGAAGGCTGGTTTTATGCTGTCTCATGTCTCCTGCAGTATTGTACTTGCATACGTTTTTTTATGGATTTATTTATTTATTTATTGCATTTGTATAAACTATTCCTCTTGGTTCTTCCAAAGCATAACACAAACCCTTTTTTAAGCAACCTTTTTCTTAGTGAAATACCAAATAATCAAATCTTCATAACACCTGATCCATAACTAACACCGAAAACTGAAGGGAACAACTGAAGTAAAGAAAAAAATCCTTAATCATTATTATATAATGCATACTGCCTCAGCAGTATTAGTACAAATCATTAAAAAACCCTAAATACAAATATTAGTGTACCAAACGAACAATAACCCATCTGGCTTGCATTACCTAAAACAAAGTTTGAATCGCGGTAAGTTGAAAAATTACGGCAACATGAACTATGCATTCCTGAAAGACCCATACATTTTCAAAATTCCTAACCACTTAAAACTTACTTTCAGCTATACAGAATTACACACAAAAAAACCCTATACAGGTATAAAACAACTCTGCTCAGACATTTCCTTTGTGAAGCAGCTTTAGCAAAAAAAAAATATATAATAATGATAACTGTATATTTTAAACTGAAGATACAAATAAGGAATGAATGCCCCAAACAGGCCAGAGCTCGGGTTTAGGTTATGATTTTTACCTGAAGGTCTTCCCTTCCTATTTGCTTATTTTGAGATTTACAGCAATCGAAATGTCTTTCAATCTGGAAGTGAAAGTTTATTTTCTTTAAGGAAAATAAACGTGCAGACTGGAGGATGGAAAAGGAAGTTGGCAAAAAGAAGGATGTCTGTACACTTGCCACTGTGAATATGAGCGGACTTCAGTAAAACTTAGTTCTTTTTGCCTAGAAATATTTTTTTGTTTTTAGGACATAATTGCCCTAGCCTAGAATTACTGTGGATTATACACGTGGGCATGAGAAATGCATTCTTAGGCTTGGGACTTGTACCCAGAGACTTCAGAGAAGTCCACGCAGGGATATAACAATCCTGACCATATAAAACAGGACAGCTCAGCCTTTCCGACAAATTCACCTATGCTAAAATAATCCTGTAATTGACGTCTTGTAAATAAATATTTTATGAATGTACGCATTCACGCTAATTTTCCAGTTTCCTAAAACCAGGGAAGTGTCATTTCTTCTACTTGCTAAACTCAGGAAGAATCACAGCAATAAGTTAATAAATTCCTAGTGTTATCAGATGAAGCAGCAAAAAGCCTTTTTTTTTTTTTTTTTTCCTCCTCGGATCTACCACTGGATTCACATTTACTCTCCCTTCTTGGGGTGGGGTGAGAAGAGGGAGGACTCGCTGGGCAGAGGAAATCCCACTTCAGGTATGCCTGCGCGGCTAACGCGGGGTGGAACTGCAGACAGACAGACATGACCTAGTTTGAATGGCACTAGCTTGGGTACAAATAGCAATGAAAAAGGCGGCAGCAAACGCGCCCGTGAGTGGCTCCAGCATGTTGAAGCCTGTTCTGCTGCAGGTTTACTGCTTTTTGTACCCAAGCTAGTTTGGGCATGGCTAAATATGCCGCAGTCACACTGCTGAGGCCCACAACTGAATACCTGTTGCCGTCTCTTCTCCCCATAACCGGATGATCACTAAGGAACTGAAGACCCCACAGACGCACCGCAGAGGTGGGCTTCTGGCAGACACACAAGGCAAGCTGCACATTTCCAAGCTCGCATGCTTCCTACAAAGTCACTCGAGCACTCGTCTGAAAACAGGAGATCTGTCTGCTAAAGCCTCGCGTCAGAGCTTTTCTCTCCCTGTTTCCTTTTGAGACACAGCTCTACTCTTCATGCACTACCAAGAGCACTGACAAAAGCAGAAAGTCACTGGCAGCTTTTTTATTTTCTTCTTCTCTCCCATCCCCAGCAATGATCCCATGCACAAAACACGTAATTGCTATCACCGACTGATGAATTGTGTACTGACAAACACTAAAGAATGCCAAGATGCTTAAGCCCTTTCCTTAAAGTATTAGAACAACGGCAAAATTTTTGGGCCAGGGAAGTCAAACAACTAAGAGAAGGAAAGATAACAGGGAAGGAAGATGCCCTCTTCTCCCTTTAGAGTTTGGTAAGTTTATACAAGGAAAATTAAAATTAGTTCAATACAAACTTCACTGTTCCTGAAGACATCATCAGCTGTTTGGGACAAAGCTCTCCCAGTTTACTACTACTGTCATTTTAATACTACCATAGAAAAAAACAAAACCAGGCTGATGTGCTGTTCCATCAAAGCCTTAAGAATTGTGTCTGTTTGGGGCTTCTCTCTCACAGGTTACGACGACAGCCAGAAGAAATTTCACATGGGCCAAATCTGAGATTAGAGTTGTACGACAGATTCACAGGGAGCTACCAGGTTAATAAACCAGCAATATGCAGATGAGGGGAACAAGTCTGTTCTCAAGTAAATGCTTCATAACAAAACCAGCACCTATTCTTGTCCACATGGACTGAAGAAGTACTTGTAGTATCAGTACACCAGCGTAAGGGCACTAGACTCCAGTAACGACAGCAGTATTCATTCAAGCACTCTAAAAACCAGCTCTAGGTAAATAAGTAATCCAGAGGAATTTTCATAAGGTATTTAATAAAACCTAAAAGGTGGATGAATGAGGATTACTTCATTAGTACACCTGAATTTTTCCTGCAAAAGGAAAATAAACAAACTACCAAAACAGGAAAATCCCTTCCTTCCTTACAGAGACAAGAGAAACCTGCTTCATCTCAACAACTGCTGTGTTTACAGAAAGTCCGCCAGCACTATACATTTCCAGCTTAGTAAGGGAACACAACACAATGCCAAGTTACTACATTTTCGGTTTTTTAATCAGAAATATGGATATTGTTAAGAATCAGACCCAGCAGGTAATAAAAAGTAGCCACTACACCATCAGTTTCAGAAAGATTCTGGCACAAAACACCTCTGCGTTTACAAACACAGCTTCTCTTTCTTCTTCCAAACTGTTGGGTCTTTACAACAAATTTGTATTTGCGTGTTATACAGTACTGAACACACCACTGGCAACTGAAAAGTCTTGTCAGGATCTAATCGTATCTTGTCTCACAATTATATTACTTTATGACTTGAGGTGCTCACAGGTGAAGTTATTTACTAACCACAACATCATCATGCCATGTTTGCATCCTGGCTTTGCTGGGGAAAAGGAGGGGTGGCTGTTATCGTACAGGCAATGGCAAGAAGGTAACACACACAGGATACTGTGCAGCACCCATAATGTATTTGTGTTCCATATGGAGCCAGAGCACAACCCACCGGCATGTCTTCTGCAACGTTACTGTTCACTGCGATGCACATGAAGACATCTTGGGCAAGCTAAGCCTTTGTTACCTATGAATTTATACAGCCATCACAACTCCGAAGAACCTACTTCATCCTCTGTTGGGAACATCAAAACCTTCTAAAAGGTTGCTGAACTTCAGACACAGTCTTGCAGAGTCTTTTAAAGAGAATAACACAAATATGTATCCTGGCCAATAAATACTAGTGTAGGCTGAAGGACTTCCAGCCAGCTTCCTCAGGAGTTTGTAATTCCAGTTCCAATCTAAAATCAGACCTTTATTCTCCTCTGCGTTTTCCTAGAACAGGCAACAGCAACTTTCTACCACTTATAACCTCTACACACTATTTTGCTGTATCTGAACAGTACTGCCCTGGGTAGTAATTTTTTTAGCTGTGGGTGGATACCCAGCCATCATTTTGTACACGCATCCCGATTTAAGAAAATTTTTCCCCAACATTTCTTTTGCAGTAAAAAGCTTTGGTTTTAGAAGGAAAAAAAATACAAATTGAGACAACCTCCTTTAATGCCAGAAAAACTTCCTGCACTGTACAGAAAAAAAGGCAGAGATGAGTAACCTACTGTCTCTCAATACCCACACATAAAATCAGAAAACATGATACCATGACTGGGACAATACAGACACTCTACAGCTTGACCACTGAAGCCCAGGAGGTGTCTGGGTGACTCTGGTAAGGTCTGTTATCCTGGATACATGCTAACACAGCACATTCTTCCAGGTCCAGAGCAGCCTGGAGCATCTTCCTTGCACCCTGCTGAGTGGCAAGACATGCCAAGCATTTAGGCTGTTTTCTGGAAGGAGCTAAGGATGCCCAGGAGCACAGGGCAGCCACAGGGCAAGTACCAAGGAGGTACCTACAGAGCCTGGTCTGAGACACGTGGATCACAATGCGGAGACCAGTCTCCCCAAGAGCTGATGGACGGAGACAGGCTGCTTCATAGAGCACACAGCTCCTAACCCAGCTGCTTGTCAATCAACGAAACCCAAGTCTCTCATCAAGTGAGGTTTCATTCTGAACTTACTGCTAACAAAGCAGGCTCTACAGATGGACAGTTCAGAAAAAACACTAATTATTTATGAGTACGCATACTATGACTTCTGCAGAACACAACTGTACCATGAAATATTCCTAAATGATACCTTGAAATGCTAGATAGAGACCATTCAGCCACATCCACTTCCCCTTCTGCCCAGTGTCCACAAACAGCTGCAAAAATTCAGAAGTTTTTAGAAGCAGATTTCTGGTTTTTTTTTTCTGGAGGAAGAGAGAGGATAAGCATTATTTCCCCAAAATCCTTTTTACAGATGAACCTGAATGCAGCAAAGTGGGATGTCAATCTCTGCTTCCATACGTTAAGGTTTAATGCAACATTTTACATCAATTTTTGAACAACTTGTGAGAAAAAAACAAAACCAAGTGACATTCATCCTTTAACTGATGGATTCATCGCTGTATCACTATACTTCTGTACTTACTATACCGCATGTTACATTATGAAGGAGCAAGGCAGCCCCAGAAGATAACACGGCAAGAGCAGAGAGCATGCAGACCAAATACTGACACAGTTTGCTGCAGGAACAACTTTCAAGCGTCGGGAGCTTCCTTGCAAGCAATCGTTCACCTTCACAGCAAAAGTCAGCTCAAATTACTGCAACAGCGAGCAGCTAACAGTTACTTCACTCGAGTTACGATACTTGGGTTAGCCCCAGTAAGCATAAACTTACAGCCAAAACTGGAGCTCCGGGTAGTTTGATTGGCAGCTGATGAATTTTGCTAATTAATGTAAATCGTGCTAACTTGATACATGGCATGTGGTCGAATTCCCATTTAGAATATGCCAACAGCTTTACTCACAGACACGTTTTGCCCCAGACTTGGTATCGCCAATAGGTAAAATAAAAGCACGCACGAACACGTGGTTTGGATTAACAATTTTTGCAAAAATGTGTGTGTGTGTGTGTGTAATTTCATACGTTAAAGTATTCCTACAATGCCCAAAATGTTCCAGCTTTTCTATCTGCTCATTATTCCCCTAATCTTCTAATGCTGAAAACTATCACTGCTTAACTAAACCTTTTCACCATTTTGCATGATCTATACGAATCCGATGAACTCCAAGTGTCTATTCTACAGCCAACTATTGAGAATAACGTGTCCAAAAGCTATTAGAAATGTGTGACTTTGGAAGAAACATCAGAAATAAACATTTGCTTACTTAAAACACAAACACAGGTCCAGGCAGATCATACTGCTGTTTAACACTGAAAATGTGCTTACAAACTGAAGGGCCTCGTCTGTGGGGAAATGAAAAATCTGGATGTTCCTCCTCTTCCCATCTCTACTACGGGCAGTTTGAAAGGTTCCTCCTTGATTTCTAAATATAGACCTCATGATCAGATTCTGCATGATAGGTTTGTGAACAGGCGCAATACGATTTCAGGCTGGAATAGCAAAACAAAACACTGAACAACTCACAGTATTCCTCTGAGTCCTCTTTTAAGGTCACCACCCGTGAGGACAAAACCCAAGAACCTGAGTCAGTGAGCCTACAGAACAAACCAGAAGAGAAGCAGCCAGAGCTGCAACTGAGTAAGTGGCAGCTGAAATCTTTATTAGATTGGGGTAAAACAGGGGAAGTGACTTCCAGTTTAAAAACGATAATATTATAGCTATGAGGGATCTTATAAGTAACAAGTTGGATGTCCTTAACTGCAAAGGTATTAGTAACACTATTTTCCTGATCTTCTCTGTAGCAATTAAGATGGAGTCAAAGCAAGGGCAAATAACAAACATGTAACTATCAGTTGATATTAGGAAGCTTGCATTTATTGAAAAACCCTAGAAAACAAAAAAAAAAAACAAAACAAAAAAAATCCCAACCCCCAAACTAGATTTACAGGTCTAGCAAGTATTACTGCATATTTCTGTAAACTTCCACGCTCCTTGTAACTCTATCACGCTGGTAACTTAATAGTGCTATATAGTTATTAGCATCAGAAGCGTGTCTCAGTTAGTCTGAATATGTCCAGTTGCTGAATTAAGTGAAGAAGGACCCTGAAGCCATCTGTGTTTGGGCTCCTCACCAGGCCTGGGGAGCTTCAGCAGGGAGAATGGCTGCTGCTGGCAAGTCTCGAGTCCTGGTTTGGCATCCTGCTAACCTTACTTTTGCTCATTTCTGTCAGATTCTGTGAAATTCCTGAGCAAAGTAGTTTACTAACCCTTTGTAATCCCCAATAAACAGTTCAATCATTAACAGCATTAACAACCTGTGTAGCACACAACAAATCATTTATGACCCTCCTTTTCTTCTTCCCTCACTGGTTGTGGCTTTTCACCTTTTCTGCTTCTGCCTTAGTTCAGTTGAACGCTTTGTTCATTTATTCCTTCTGCTGGGGGTGGGGAAGAATCAGAGTATTTTTCAGTTAGGAGATAAAAAGAATCCTTTTGTTCTGCTCAGATTGATATTTTATAAATTCAGTATGGCCTCCCTTCCGTATTTATTCTGGCCTTATAATCCAAAATGGTCAGAGGACAAATGTTCCTTCACAAGATGCTCCCAAACCCCTACAGCAAAAAATTAAGATATCACTTAAAAATAGAAACTAAGGTCTAAATTGGTAGATTATATCATTGATCTGGGCCCTTTTATCTGGGCTAGAAAAGCCGTAGAATACATAAAATCTAGTAGAAGTCTCAGTGCAGAAAAAGATACTATTCTAGACTCCTTGTAGTATTTCTCCAAGGGCACAACTTTACATCCATTTTTGTTTTACTACACTGTTCCAACTATGAACTTATCCATGGACAAGAAACTGGAATACTTTTCTGCGTACATTTGGTAAGTTTAATGGTTTGTTATATTTTAATTGGCTTTTTGGAAAATACAGTGCCATTTTAAGTTTTGTAAGAAGAATCAGGAAACTGCACCCAAACTTCTCATGTCATGATTGAAAGGTCTAAAGGTTTGTAACACCAGCACATTAAAAAAAAAAAGAACAAAAAAGAAAAGGCTGTACAAGAGAACTGCACATTCTCCTTATCACCACACTGGGTTTTCTCCTTCTAGATCTTCACGCAAGGCAAAGATACGAACCTGAAGCAGTGTCCCTTGCTCACATGGACCTATCCCGCTTGAAATGTGCCTGCATACAGCAGCATCTTCTACCCGCTTCAGATTAGAACAATTAGACATACACGTTCTGTGGTGCAGAGCACAGCATGACACAGCAACACAGATCACACTGTCTTCACAGCATTCAAATGGCAAGTTTTTATCTTGAATTATGAAATGCACATCCTCCTGTGACTGCTAGGTTTGTAATTAAAGCATGGCCATACCAGGTATTCTGTGGTAGTTGCATAAGTGGGCAAAATCTTCTGAAACAACAGAATATTCTTCTTAAAAACCACGTTAATCAGGAAAGTACAGACCTACCATTGCCTAAATAAATCAATGGCAGGTCTTCCCAGCTCTGTGAAGTTGTACGCTTTGCCAACACAACCTTGTTGTACTTGTTACATGAAGAGAGTTAACATGGCTAACCAAGACAGCAACCCTCGCAAGTGAAGTTTCATGAACAGATATGAACACAATTAACGCCGGGAAGACCACCTCTCCAAAACCAGCTATCACTCAAGATACCTTTGCCTTTTGTCAGTAAACTGCTAAATAAACTGTGTATTGAGTGTGACACATTTAATGAGCGTCTCCATGACTGCAGAAATGACAAGTTCCCAAAACATAAGGTCCGATTCCCAAACCACTGGAGTCTGGATAATGTCCACCTGCTTTCAGGCTATTGTAATATTTCTCATTTCTCTGGCTATGCAGAGGGCAAGTGGCATACTCTCAGAAGAGTTCCATGTATGACTGACTTTATAGAAGTTCTCAAGTATTCATATCTGCATGATTTCATCTCGTTTCAACTGCCTTGCATCAGAAGCTAGCTACAGAAACTACTGAGTTCTCCAGCCTGCCGTAACAACTCCCCTCTGAGAGGAGCCAGTGCCTCCTAGAAGTCAGAAGGGGCTGGTGGAAAGCTGTCCCTAATTCTCACAAACTCTCTGGTTATAACCTGCCCAAACACCAGTTCAGGCCCAAGCAGGCGCAGCCCATCCCACGGCGGCAGAATCGGGGTTTGGCACTGGCTAGAAAAAGGCAAAAGTGAAGGATATTACTGAATCAGCTGTACCTGAGCTTAAAAAAGGTGGTGGCAAGTACTTGTGCAAGAGGGCTTAAGGAGGACAAACATAATCTTTCGTAGTGTAATTATTCACAGGCTGGCTATAGCAGTTATGACTTCAGAAAGTCAGCAACAATAAAGTGCAACTGCAAGATATAGCTATACACACCTGGGTTACAGACAGCACTGCTAAGGTATCGGGCTCTGCAGGCAGGCTCCATACGTGTCCATACTTGTGTAAGTCTTTGCATAGGCATATTCTGGAGCATTATTATACACTGATACTGACCCTCATTATCACAGAGCGTCAGTATCAGTCAAGCACCTAGCCAGGCCAATGCTATGCACCTAAAATAACAAGCAATTTTCTGTGAGAATGGCATCTGAGTAAAGGATTACGCTCATGACAGATGCAGGTCTACCACAAGTCTCAACTGGCAAGGACATGACTGATCTTACAGACTTGACAGCTTCAGCGCAGCCTACCTGGCTCCACCTGCTCCACTCTCCAGTATGTACACACCCCACTTTCTCCAGCCTACGTTCCAGAAGCATTACCAATTCATAGGGTTGGGAGGACAGCTAATATATATATATTTATTTTTCTTTTCAAATGTTGATGTTCTTTTGACAAATCCACTGCTGGAGACAAAGTAAAACCCACCTGAGAAATCTCAGTGGGGTGCGGAGCAGAACACCCGTGGCACAGGTGGAGCAATACACGTGCCTAAATACTCAACTCACCTGCCAGAGAGAACCCAGCTGACAGATTAGGACTTGAACCCTTTGGCCAAATGACCCTTAACTAATTCTATTAATCCTGCCCCTCAAGAGAGGGGCCAATTCTCAGTAAAACATACATGGACACGGATAGCAGTATGAGGAGGAAAAATGCCCCCCAAAACCAAAGAGGTGTGTGAAGTGTTAAATTGCTCCAATTTATCTGTTGTGTTGCTATCATTTCTCCCTAATGATACATTCACTCTAAAAAAAAAAAAAAAGGCAAAAGCCTATTAAAATGTCTATTTCAAGACATTAGCATTCACTTTTTAATCTGAGTGCTCAAAACTCTCTCTCTCTTTCTCACTGTAGCTCAAGAGCAAGAAGACATCTAAGGCAAAACCAGTTCTGAAACAGGCTAATATCTCAAATTTCCTTCATGCTGGTAGTTCAGTGTTCCCTTCACATCCTGTCCTTCGTTACCTACTGTTGGCTGAAGATAATCTCTTCCAGGCTTCTCAAATGCTGACACAGGAACCTCTGTGAGCACACTGAACTACTTCCTTTTCTCCTTGAAAAGATTTAATAACCTACAACTTTCTTCTGTGCCCTACTTGTATGTAGTCTATCGTTTTCTTCCTTCTTGTATCAAATCTGCTAAAATAAAATTTTATGGAGTGTCAATTCAACAAAGGAAAAACTATAAAGTTAGTTCTGACAGCTTCCTTTCTCAAAAAATTTAATCAAAAAGAAAGAGAAAAATCCTTTACCCTTGAAAAGATGAATTGAATAGCCTTAGGTATTCTATAGCTGTATTTATGAAAAAGTTTTTGGACACTAAACACACAAGTCTCTACAGAAATGGGGAAAGTGTTTTGCCCGAGTCATAAACTTCTTTTTCCATGGCACAGAGAAAAATATGCTGCACTCCACCGCTAGCCATAAGCTCACCCATTGGGGAGGTACGAGTCCCATCCATCTCAAAGGGAAGCAATGCCTATGAGATAACACCATCAAATCAAGTAGCCTCAAAAAAAGCCACATACACACGCACACAAACATATGCTATTCAAATTTAGGAGAGCAATTATCTTCTCTACAGAAACACAGTGTTCTGTCCAGACACTATTTTAAAGTTTTCTTACCAAAACCATCTTATTAACACTTAATATCGTAATGGTGGCAGCAAATCACAGTAAATAATACATTAAATAAATAAGTAAACAATAGATGACAATGTATGATTCTTATTATTCTATGTAGAAAAGGCATTCTACTTTAAAATAATGTAAAGAGTCACGGTAAAAGTCATGTAAAGGTAATGTCAGGCTCCCTGGCTATAAATGAAAACGAGGCCAGCACATTTAACATCTCCATGTATTTCCCATTTCATACTTCATACAGGAATGTTGCAGAAACATATTATTGTCCTCACTTTTATCCAAAACAATTAAATTTGATTTTAAAATTTTCTATTTTATAATATTGAGAAAAACATCTCGCAAGCCAGATTATTAGCGATTAATCCAGTTGCTGAGGATGTATTTACATTTCATGCAGAACAGGCATTTTCACTTTGTTAGATTCTCCCCCGACCCATCTGAAGTCTAAGTCAGTTGACCAGTGTATTACTATATAAAATGTAAATAAACAAAAAAAATCCTCTCAAACCTGGTTTTCTAACTGAAAGCAACTAATTATTAACATATTATTCATCAAATGCTGAATCATGGGGATAAGTAACTCATTGCTACTTTGCAGATAATTTTATTTCAGCTGATTGAACAAATCCCTTTTTCTTGTTTTTTGGCAGAACCGTATCAGAATATTTATTTCAAACAATGTTGTACAGCTGTTGTAGTTTAGAGAAAAACATACACGTAAATTTTTTGGTACAGGTTTGGGTTTTGTGGTACAGGTTTGGGGTTTTTTTTGGGTTTTTTTTAGTCTTCAACAGAAAAAAAAAAAGGAATGTAAGAATTAAGTTTATTTCTTGTAAGCGCAAAGATATTCCCTTGTAGCCTAGTTAGAAGCTAGCACAGACTAGTATCAGCAATTCGAATTTAAGCTATCCAATGGAAATTAAATTTAGAAATCAAGTTTCTCTCATTATAAGAAGCCTTTTCTACTGTTCATCCTAAATTATCACTTTTCTCTTTCTATTCTTTATAGAACCATGTAAAATCATTCTCTTGTATTAGGTCCAAAATAATTTTCACGGAAGTCAATGAAAAAACAATAAATCCCTCATTATTACTATTATTCTGTACTACAGTAATACCAGGGCTCCAGTTATGATTGACAAATACACAGAAAAACACTGTCCAGAAGAGGCACATAAAACGATTTAGTCAGTCATTGAATTCAAAGGGATCAGAGAATAATTCTTAAAATGTAGACTGTTTAATGCTTACAAAATGGACACATCTGGTTCCTACTGCTCAGGTTCCCCAAAAATTTTTGTTTTGTTATTCAAGAGATACTCTTTTTCCTCACTAAGGTATGTTGAATTTATTTCCCGTAGCACAGGCTGTACTTCAGACCATTATCTCCAACTAGAAAATGCTAAATCATACTAAAGCTCCTGTTCAATAAAAAACTTTTCTGTCTGTATTCACTGGAGAAACGTTTGTCCCTGTATACGTAAGTCTAGAAATACTAATCTGAAAAGGAAGATGCAAGGAATTAAAAGAAATTTTTTTTCATATTTTTATTAATTGTAAAACACACGCTTCTGGTTCACAGCCTTAAAACTCCGAAGATATGAGTTAAAAAAAAGAAGTTAAATTCTCTACCAGAATGCATTTGCTCAAGTGTAAAGCTAACAAATGCTAAAATTTTTGGCAACACTTCTGCATTTCTGAATCATTAGGTAGTCAAACTATTTTTTGATTTTGCTTGCATGATGTCGGATTAGAATAATCCATATAAATCAGTGGTTTCCCCTCACTAAGAATACTGTGTTTACTTCTGGTCATCTGATGTCAAAAGGATGCATGAAAAAATAGGAAGGTTCAGAAATAAATAACAAAAATGACTTGCATGTACAGCAGTGGATTAGAATTGTTTACTCAAGAGATGAGTAAGAAAGAATCTAGTCAAAGTAAACAAAATGACGGCGAGCCAGAGGAGGCACGCTGGGCATTTCAGTCACCCTTTTCAGAATATAATGATGGGATGTTTTTCGTAATGAAAACTTAAACATGTAGGTCTTTGTCACAGAGATCTGTTTATGCTACGGGAACGGCAGAATTCTCCCATGCTTTCCTCCAACCAAGACATGGAGTTCACAGCCACAAGACAGAACTGAAGTAGGACAAAGAAGAAAAAGCTGAACTCGAGTCATGTATTTAGTTGCCTAGAGACTTAACTCGTGGAAACCTAAACATCCAGGCCAAAGTCCTCAAAGATATTTAAGCACTTCTTTCCTACTGATACCAGTTATCATTTGAAAACAGTGGGGCTTGGTGTCCAAATATGCCTGATGATCTAGACTGCAACAACTTTAAGCTCTTCCAAGTCTAGGCAGCGACAGTGACAATATATTATGAAATTATTTATATGCCTGACGGTAGTAGGATGCCTATTTATTTCCCTTTTCAAATCATCCCGAGACTCTATTGTATGTAAAGACTGTGATTAAGCAGCACTTTCCAGTTGATACTGTGTGTGAAAATATAAGCCACAGGGCTTCATACTTGTGTCTTGGGTAAGGCTACCAGGATTTTTTTCCATGAATTGTCACCACCCCCCCTCCCCATCACTCTCCATTACCGGATCTCCTCCCCTCCGCCATGGCAAATACTTTTATGTGCAGCCACATGGCCCCTGTTCCCCAAACACCTCCCAATTTTCATTACAGCCCCCATTACCCCCACGCCACCCCTCCAGCCGTCAACTCTTCTCCCAACGCTTGCTTTGCCTCCACCCACCTTCCTCCCGTCTGCATCCCCTTGTGCTCCCCTCGCCATTCACACCCTGCTCTGCTCCCAACCGCCAACCCCTCTCCCCAAACCCTGCTCCTTCCTAACGTCTCGCTTCCTTCCTACAACACACCGCAAAGCCTCTCCAGAAGCTTTCGGTTACAACCCTCCTTTCTCTTATAGAGAGCAAAACACCTTCTTCCCGTAAAATAAGTGTACCTAACGTTGAATACCACAGTGAGCGGCAGGAAGACTTATCCACAGGCAGCACCTTGCAGCTTGAGGGAACTGGCCTCTCTGGTGAAGCAGGCTTCCCCATCCTTTGTTTGCACAAAAATAAAAATATTTCTACCTAGTAATGCTGTTCTCTGAAGTTTCAAGTTTATTTGTGTCATTCCAAGCTTGCTGTGCTGCTGACATGCAGAAAAACACCACCAAGTTGAGCATCAAACATTACTTCTCAGACTAAGAGTTAGTAAGTCCTCAGGTATTTCTAGTAGGGCAAAATAAAACATGTGAGTAAAGCAAAAGTAAACAACAGGAGAGTCTATGCAAACTGAGGACAAAACAATTACGGATTACATGGGACAGGATTAATACAGAGATTAAAGTAGTAGTAATTATTTGCAAATTTTTGATGAACGTAAGGATTCATATAACCTAATCCTAAAATACCACCTGTCTGTGGAGCCCTCCAGTATACACGCAAACTGACTTTTTTCAGACTCTCCATTAGGACATTAAATAGAAGTCTCTAAAAAGAGCTTTCTTTAAAGACAATGATAACTGGAGATGCTTTAAGATATCTTCAATCCAAGGTTCACAAGTTGTCAGCAATGAATAAGTTACATTCACCACCATTACAGTGAACATTTTCCTATATTACATATGATTTTTGACTACTATCTACCAAAACAGAAACTAAAAAGTATTTAATTTTTTCTACAATAGCTCAGAAACATTCTAGACATACAGATACTATATATAAATTCCAATGCATACAAAGTATTACAATTATTTGCAATAACCAGCAAAAAAAGCAAATACTGAATATGATTTTTTTTTTTAACTGTTTTGTTAAATGCAGTAATATTTAAAAAAATTCAGAATAATATACTTTCAAGGGTTCCACTACGAGATAAGTGTGTCTCAGGTTGTTGTATCAAACCCACAACCTAAAAACTGAATAAAGTTAAACTTATTTTTGGTCAGCATAGATCAGTATTTGGAGAAAGTCAATTAACTGTTTTCAAATAAAACAAAAAATCGTAAACAACAGGTTCTACAAAGTTTATATATTCACTCTCTGACAAAACAACAGTTACTGCTTTGCTAGTTATTATATGGAAAAAAAAGATGTAGTTCCTACACACAGGAATATCTTTCCTGGCAAAAAGTATTTACGTGTTCCTTTTCCATAAAGAAAAGGCATAAAAATTATCATCATTTAATTTGCTGTTTATTTTTTAGTTCCAGGGATATTCTCATTAAGTTCCACCTCACCATGCGTCTGCAGATTCTTAGCAGAACTCTTACATCAGATAATGACTTGAGTTACAAAAAACGATTAAGACTGATTCATAACTGTGAAGTTTTTAAGAAAAGGAGCATGGGAAAAAGACCAGCGAAAACCACAAGCACGGGAAGAAAGCTAAATATGTAAGGTGATCCACTCGAATCCACATACCAGCTGATTAAGAAGCTGCCTAACGACCAGCTTTTGGGATCATTACATCATTAGAACTGCTCATTCCCCAAAACCTCTGTGAAGTTAGAACTCCTGAAAAATTCAGGTTTAGGGCTTCACTCAGCACCCAAGGAAGTTAATAAATATTTTAGCACTGACATCAGTGAAAACAGAATAGACCCTTTATTTTTTTCCTTAGCAGACAGATTTCATATATAGATTTTTAATAACAAAATACTAAGAGTACAAATACTTTATTAATATTTCAAAAAAATTAAAATCACCTTACATAGCAGTATTACAATACCCCAAATTACATGCCTAATACAAACCTATTTATCAAAGAATAACAACGTGGCCAGAGCGTGATACAAAAGCTACAACAAAGATGTTACAAGAGTAATACAAGAGTAAAACTCTCAGAAAAAAAACATCAACACTACCACAGTGAGCACTGCAACTTTATAGCTAGTAAGCACTGCACAGATGGACAAGCAATTTTTAGAAATGAATCACGCTGCAAATGATTTTACTAATTTTAAAACAGAGGTGAGGAACCAATAGCCTACAGGCCAGATATGGTTTGCTTCTTCAGTTCAGATGGCCCGCAGACACATACGTGTTTTATTACTTAATAACACCAAGGCAGACTTCAAGAAAAACCACGCGGGTTTAAAAAGGCTCCAACAATTCACATATTTTTAAGTACATAATCCTTAAACCCAAACATCAGCCTGAAGTTTAAAGTATTAAATGAAATCTATGTTATTAATTCGCTTTAACACACAAATTCTTGAGTTATTGTCCACTAAATATAGCACATTCTTGCCACCCTGAGAAGGTGGGACGTCACAGCCCTGAAAATCTGAATTATCTTAGCAGAGAAAAGTCAATGGTACTTTGAGTTTGGACAATAGCACCGGTTGTGGTAGAAGAATTTTGATACCTGCTCCGATACAGAGGAACGTACTCTACAGCCCTTCTGTAGGGTAAAACTTCCACCAAAATCAATGAATGTTTTGCCTCGAAAAGATACAGTCCCAAATATAGATCTCCATCTTTCACAGACAGCTTCTTTCAAAGAGCAAAGCATGTCTGAATCTGAAAGGGTGTGCAGGATTCTAAATATGAAAAGAACAACAAGTGAAAAAGAATTTCTTGAGAGAAATCATAGGCCACCCCTCTACTTTCATCCTTTCTGCAATTATTTGCAGCTGCCGCGAACATATTGGTATTTAGTAAACTGAAGGCTGCAGCTTTAATTGAAGTTTGCCTGCTATAAACAGTTAGCTGCCTGGCTCTGGCCCGCGCTCTAATACCATCAGCAGAACAGAGATGGGAAGCATAAACAAACCTTTTAACTAGATTACAGTTTCTAAAACGGCCAAGAATCCCTTCGGCAAGAACTCTTATGTGACAAAACGTTAAAGGAGGAAAAATATTTTGAAAGAGTATTTTTAAAAAAGCCTAACCTTTCCTAAGATAGTATGAATGGAAGTCTTCTCAGGAAAATGACTTTAAGTTTTCAAAGGGGACTATCCTTCAGAAACACGGTCTGATCCTTCAAGAAAAAAATTAAAAGCCAGAAAACTTTAAAACAAGCAGTTGCAAACCAGAAGGATATTTTCCAAAGGCTTTTTCTCTTAAGACTTCAAAATGCATCAAGAAAAGTTATTGAACTTTGAAATACCAGGTCTTATAATATCATTTCACATTTAAAGTAGCCATGCTCAAGAACAACTTAACAAAAACACGTTGCGTCCCCAATTTATGCCACCGTATCTACCTCTTAACTCTGAGCCTTCTCATAATTTGCTTTAGCCAAGCTTCTTCCCTAGAAAGATTATGAAGGGACAACGTATCCCCCCTCCTGCCCCCAAGCCCATGAAAGACAAAAGGAAGTTCTGTTCTAAAAAAATCAGCCCGCTACAGATTTCTGACTACTTTGTTTCTTCAATCAATGCTGTCATTTGTCCACTTTCGCAGTGTTTTCTTACAAAAATAGCAGATACTAAAAAAATTCATCCTCTCATCTAGGGGTTGGATGAGAGGATCCAGCAAAAACTTTTTTTGTGCTTGTCTTCTACATACATATAAAATAAATAAAATTTACCCCCAGAAGTCAACAGTATGCTTCTATAAAAAAATAAATGGATGCATAAATCTTCATTGCATCAGAGTATTAGATGTAAAAAATTAAATAAATTTAAAATATATATAATTTAAAAGTAGATTAGGTGCAAACCCAGTCAAAATATAAAGTCAGTGCCAGCTGTTTGTTATTGTCAATGCTACAGCTTGAGTCCTACCAAAACACATGAAAGTTGTACTCATTCTAGTGGGGCTAACATACATATTTATACAAATACACACACATGTGTGTACAAATACATGTGCATGTATAAAAGCATACATGAGATATGCAGGGAAAAGCTCAAAGGATGAAGACAAAAATGACTGTTTTACCCATTTTTATAAGGGGTCTAGTCTGTTACAACAGATAACCCTAAATAATGCGTCGGCAATGATCTACCAGAGCTTAAAAATAAAGTCTAAAATTGGTAAATTGAAATTTAATTTACACGTTTTTGAACCATTAGGCAGTATGAGTGGAAAAATTAGACTACCTATATTTATGATACGCAGGCCTACCTTCCATTTGGCGGACTTTTACTTTTCTCCTAACTTAGACTGCATTTGTTTCCTTTGGCAGGGGGGTACAAGGCAACATTATTGCAAGCCTCCCTTTATCTAAATGTTGAGAATATCACCATTTGATCCAACAGGATTTGCTCTGCAAACAATTCACAACTGTTCTGGTTCCCTCACTTGGGAATTTTTCTTAGTGAGGCCACGCTACTGATGGTGCAAACCAAGGGCCCAAATATTTAAGATGCTATTTACATTTCAGATTACTCCTCCTTCAGTTAGTCACAAAAAAAAATATTTGGATTTAACGTCACCAAAAATGTAGACTAATCAAAAACTGTGAGAATATATATATATTTTTTTTTTAATCCTGGCCTTCAATCACACCTTACATAGGAATAATGTAATTAACATATTGCTTCTATAGGTCTTAGTTACCAGATATTGTGACAGGGTAATAATTTTTAAAATACTGTTTCCTTATTTTAAAATATTTCCTGTAGAAGAAATAAACAAACAAAAAAAAGAAAACATCATACTGAGGAATTTAGCCAGAGTAATAAATGAAATCCTTTTTTTTTTTTTTGATAAAGAAAGTTACCAGAAAACTCAAAAATAATTTCCAGACATTTTACCATTTCATTTTTTAAGTAATTTTGAAGCTCCTGAAACAGAAGATTTCAGAAAAAAAACCCAACAAAAGCCCAAACAAAGTGACAAATGTGCCTTGTGCATCTCCATCTCTCTGTATTGCCCTCTACAATGTTCCTCAGCTCCAACCCAATGAACCAACACTCGAAGCCGCTCTCAATGATTTGTTCCTTAGTCATTCCCATGGGAAGGAGAGGAGGGAATGGAGATTTTTTGCGATGGGAACACCTGTCAAGCTGCAGATAAACTGAGATGATCACAAAGGTCTATGAATAGCCATCTCACGGTAATGACGGATTCCTGCTGCCATGTGCCAGATCAAAACAACAACTTAGAGTTAAAAGGTTCGAAATACAGATCTTTGGAGCCACACAGTCGCTTTAAGTACTGTTTTAAAGTATCTGTTTTTTACACTTCTTTTATATACACACATGCATCTGTGTATGTAGCTAAACGTATATGCGTATGTACTCATACACTTTATAACTTTGTAATCTAAGTGGTTTTGACAAGTTTTACCTCAATTTAAAAACAGTGCAAAGTCTGAACTCCTTTCTAGACAGTTCATTAAAAAAAAAAAAAGAAAAAAAGAAAAAGGTATTGCTATAATAAAGAACTTGGAATTTGAAGAGAGGAAAGGAGTCAGACCTTCTTAATTCCTTAACTGCTGCTTTTTATTAGCATCCCAGTTGGTTTAACTCTAGTTACATAGCTTTCAGGATGCTTTAATTTTTATCTGTCTCCAATGCTCTTCCAAAATTTTATTCCTAATACAGGCTTTGGTTCCTGTGCAGGCCTACTTGAAAGCGATTGAGCAGTATTAATCCACCTAATAGTTCCAAAAATAATTACAAAGAAAAGCCAGTGAAAGCCTGTGGTTTCAAACATTCAAATAACACTTAAAGAATAAGCAAGTCCTTAATGACATGAAAGCATTCAAAAACGTATCCTGTATCTATGTATCCTGTATCTTTTTACTGTTGAAATCAATGGTAATTTTAATATCACTTCCACCGGGATAAACCAGGATCCAATACAGGGTCCTTAAAAGCCAACCAAACAAAACCAAGCCCCTGAAAAACTGAACAAGCCCCCAAAAAGAAACTGAACTCACCACTTTTCTAAAGTTTTAACAGTATATTTAAAAAAGAAGCTCAGACACTTTCAAAATTTGTGTCCTGAGCCATTAATAGATGAGATTCTTCTCTTGCAAGCTGCTTTGTGCATGTGGTCACTTAAGCCCGTAGAAAGACACACTGACATTAGTGGGGCTCCAGATGGGCACGAGGGGCCACCCACCTGGTCTACTGCTTTCTAGCAGGAACATCCACGATAAGCACTTGCTGCTGCTTCAGAAACTAATTTTGTAATTATGGACCGTATTCAAGTTACTGATCCTCCACATACAAGGAATCGCCATGAGTAACAGTAGGGAAAAAAAATAAAAATCTACTGACAAACCAAATTAAATAACCCAGCTGAAAACCAAGGCATTCCATTTCTGAGTGGACTGTTACTTATGCCAAGATCTTCAGTGCTTTTTAACAAGGAGAAAGACTGATCCCTCCACAGCCAGAGAGACACAGAAGGACTGCATGTGAAAAGTTAAATTATTGGAAGTATTGCATCTTAAAGGTTCTCTTCGCCTACCTAGTCTAAATAGAAACGAACACATTCATCTGCAAAGAAAGGTAAGAAAGCAAACTCCAAGAAAAGCCTATTAAAGACACATTAAATTTAAGTCTGGCCTGAACAGCATCTTTATGTCTAGCACAGCCTACATTTTGCCACAGTAGGTTCCTCGCTAATTCAAAACAATCTCTCTGACCTAGAGCCTGGGAAGCCACTAACCTGGGATACATGCAAATAATTATTAATTTTGGCTCAAAACCTCAAACAAAACAAAACTGTATTGCCCTTTAGCTGTAGCTGTTGATAAAGCACAGTCTTCCTTAACACGGGTTGAGTCAACTCTTTCAGTTCTTAGAAGGCTGTTGTGACAGCAGGTGGGAACCCCAAATGCATCTTAGCCCCCTTTGCGCTGGGTGCTGCAGGAACTGCCTCCGACACAACTCAGAATCCCGGCCCCACTAGTGGCTCCTTAGGAGGAGCCTCCCCTATCCAATCCCCCCAAATCAGCGGTCGTCTTCCCAGCACAGACTTGGCTGCAGGAGCTGGAGGTCTATGGAATTTGAAGGGTTTATTAGTAATCTTATCTCTAGAATTTAAAGTAAGGGAAGACCCTGAATTATTCTGCCCAGCTTTAGCATTCTGTTAGGGTATTTTACCGAGCAATCATATTAGATCAAAACATACTTATTTTTAACACTAAAACACAAAGAATTAAAGTATTAAATCCCCACAATAAATAATACATCTCATCAGCTGTAGGCCATGAAAGTTGCAGCTCCACGTACGTTGGGAGTGTAATCCTGAAGCCGCTGTAGGTTTGCATGTACAGATGAAAATAGAACAATGGTATCTCAGGTTGAGAAAGGAAGCATTGGCATAAAAAAAAGAAGAAAACTGCATCCTTTACTCCTGGACAGTCTCTTGCTGTCCAATTCTTGCCTGTAGTAAACTAACCAAAAGGAGAGTCACACGTTTAAAGAATGGGGTTTTACACACGTACCTGCTGATTTTGACAGTGATTACCACTGTTGATTCTTTTCACATGTTTAAAGCCAAAGTAATCTTGTTTTTACAAGCTAACAGAAAACTAACGGCAAACTATTAGAACTACAGCAATGGCTGCTACCTTCAATTCTTCTATGCAACATTGTTAAGTATAGGTCCAACTATGCTCTTCTCTCATTCTTTCCACCCCAGCAAATTACGGCTTTCTCAAACTCTTACCAGTTTGATCATAAAATTGCTGCTTCGCACAGGACACGTATGTACAAATTAGAAACAGGAGATACCAAAGCGTTTCAGGAGAGCTCTTTCTTGTGGGTATCCTTCCCGCGTGAGGCAGAGATGACACACGCTCTCTGCTGACCACCATTTAACCGTGGTGCCCCACTGAAATACATACTCATGGCCTACTTCATGCTTCAGCACGCTCCATGGTACTTAATAAAACTGAGCACTCAAACCGTCTTTTTAAAATTACGGAGGACATAATTAAGCTCCAGAAACAAGCAGACAACAGCAATTTCAATATAAACATCCTACTTATGTAGAGGACTCTTATTTCAACTTGACGTTAATGCCCAAACTCTTACTTCTGGATTCTTGCAAATCTCTAGAAGACTCTTTCCAATATTTCCTTGAGTTAGGCATTTAGTTTGCCCCCTTACATTTTAATCTATTTCAGACATTTTTGACACATAACTTTCCTTTTAATTAGTAGGAATAAACGGTCAAACCAGCCTACCGGCAGCACCTGACCTAACAAACCAGCACCATCTCCAAGCGTGGATGGAGACATTTGGCCTTCCCAGCAGAAGGCCATGGAAAAACAGATCACGACGTACATATATTTGAGTGAGCCATCGACCAAATATAGCCAGCCACCAACGACAACCACGGACTGCCATCAACGCGCGACACCCATCCCGATCTCGCCAACATTGAGTCCAGTTCTTGGACGACCCCTGGAAGTTCAGCTCGCCGGCGGCTCTTTGTACCACCGCCCTTTCAAAAGTCAAGTAATGGTCCCAACCCACCGCTGAGAGC
>VYZM01003660.1:884044-970809 GCA_013398915.1 Dromas ardeola
ACCGTGAGGGGGAGGAGGCGGCGAACAGGGGACGGGACAGGTCGCTCGTCGCCTCAGCCCGGTGGGGGGTGCGATCCCCACCCCCCTACTGCCTGTCTCTCCCCCGAGCGCCGCGGGTCCTGGGGGGGCTCTCGGTTTGCGTGTGGGTAACGGCTGATGAGGTGTGCGGAGGCCGCGGAGCCGCCGCCGGCCGGGCCTGAGGCGCGCGGGGTGAGGCGGGAGCGGCGCCTTCCCCCCTTTCACCGCGGAACGCGGCTCCGGGGCGGTGTTTGGGTTGGAAGTGGCGGCTGCGGGCGGTACCGGATGGTTGCGGTGCATCGGTGTCAGTTTCTGAGCCCGGAGTGAAAAATGGGAGTGGGCGCGATCCTCCGCCCGTGGTCCCGATCCTCCGCCAGTGGTCCCGCTGCTCTCAGTTTAATTAAACGAACGGCTTCGGTTCAGCTTGGCGTCCCCGTGCCGTGCGCTCCCGTGCCTGTGCTCCCGTGGTGGCTCCTTCATCTGTGTGTATTTTGTTAGCCGGTCTCGTCCTTTGCAGCCAGAGCTGCCGTGCCAGGGCATTGCACTATGCTGGCCTTGCAATAGAAGGAGCAAAACTGGGAGAAGTAGGAAACGGCTATCTTAAAATAAGTGTAAGTTGTTGCGGTGCAAGTCTTGGAGGCTTTCTGTTAGCACAAAGCAGGAGAATGGGTTTTTACTCGTGCTGCTTATGTACAGTGGCACTGTGGTTACTGTTATAAGCTGCACCAGTATAAACATGGTGTTGTGGTTTAACCCCAGCCGGCAGATGGGACCACGCAGCGGCTCGCTCCCTCTTGTTGCGATTGAGGAGAGAATCGGAAAAGTAAAAGTGAGAAAACTCATGGGTTGAGATAAAGACAGTTTAATAAGTAAAGCAAAAGTCGTGCGCACAAGCAAAGCAAAAAAAGGAATTCATTCCCTGCTCCCCATGGGCAGGCAGATGCTCAGCCATCCCCAGGAAAGCCGGGCTCCATCATGCGCAACGGTGACTTGGGAAGACAAACACCATCACTCTGAATGTCCCCCTCTTACTTCTTCCCCCAGGTTTCTGTGCTGAGCACGATGCCATGTGGGATGGGACATCCCTTTGGTCTGTTGGGTCAGCTGTCCCGGCTGTGTCCCCTCCCAGCTCGTTGTGCTCCCCCAGCCTGCGCGCTGGTGGGGTGAGGAGCGGAAAAGGCCTTGACTGCCCAGCAACAGCTAAAACCACCAGTGTGCTATCAACAGTATTTCTCATCCCAAATCCAAAACATAGCACTACACCAGCTGCTAATAAAAAAGTTAACTCATACCACAACAACTGAAACCGTGACATGTGTTTAGCCAATTGTTCCTTTAAAAACTTGTCATGATTTAACATGTTGCCAGGTGCCTGTAGCTTGTTCCAGCTGCAGGAACATAAATACATTGTTTCAAACTATCTTAAAGGCAGTTAAATTAGCAAATTACACTTGGTGGTTGGTCAGAGGGGAAGGTGTGCAAATGTCACTTGTTAGTACAACTTGAAGAGTATCTGTTTGGTTGTTCACAGTAATGTACCTGAAGTGTAAACACGTGAGCTGTGCCGCTCCTGGTTCCGTGTGAGATCGGCTTGTGTGTGGCTGTGCTGTCTTGGCGGAACTTGGCATGTCGGTCACAGACTTGGGAATGTCAGCGCTAAGAACTTGCTAGAAAAACTTGGAAGAGAACTTGAAGAAAAACTTCCATGTCAGTTGCATTAGGTGCTGTTTGCATTGCGTTGAAAAGCATCCTAAACTCTTCAGAAGTTGTATATAAACATGGATCTCATCTGATGAGAAAGGAATTAAAAATCTTTTCCAAATTTGTTTTTTCTTTTTTACTAGCAAGATGAACTACTATATCTTTAACAGTTAAGAAACGATGCTCATTACAACTTAAGTTCTTACAAGTGAGCCTTGGGTTTGCTGTACTAAATGTAGTTTTCTAACATCTAAATAGATGTTCTGACTAACATAATTATTTGGAAAACAGAGTAATTTAGTATAACTTTTATATTCTGTTTCTTATTTAAAGGTGAAAACTTCTGCAATGAGTAAACGTAAGTCAAAGGAGAGCAGTGGAGCAAATGGAGAATGCATTTCAGAGGTTAGCAACACCTTTGATAGCTGGCTTTGTATTTAAGTTATGAAACTTTTCCATCCTCTGCCATTGATGTCATTCTGTAGTTTTTTACTAGACCAGTTGAGAAAGCATGTACAGATACTTGATGTAATTTCTAGGGCTGTAAATGGGTTTTGTATTTATGTTCTATTTTTCTTGCAGCTTCTCACCTGATGTTTGCTTGCTTCAAGCATTATAGAACGATCTACTATTTGGAGTCTTAATAAAAATGGTAAAGGATGGTCTCGCGCTTTTACAGCCGTTCATGGCAACAGATTTGCATAAATCTATTTTTATTTAATCAGATTCTTTATCTTACAGTTTGTAGGGCAAATTTGAATCCAGGTGACTTCTTTTTAACAGCTTAGGTTAGGCAGGACAGCAGCTGCCAAATCAGTTTTCAAGTTTATTTTTTTAAGCTTTAGTCTTCTGTTTTCTCAAAGTGGCTACTTAAAAACTGTGATGCAAATTGTAGCAAATTACTTCTGGTTCAGTGATTTCTTATATTGTAATATCTTCCCTTCATTTACCTGTAACGTCCCTTTATAGGAGGAAAACCTTTTCACTTGTGAATGGACAATGCTGACTGTTCAGATAGGTTGCTCATTAAAACAGAATTAATCTGAAAAGTAAATCATTAAGACTTTAGAAGAAGAAAAAATACCTGAAAAATCAGGTAGACAAGCACAGCTCATATTAAAAAGTAAGTCCTTTCATAAAGGGAAATTATTAGCAAAATAGATTTCTATTGTTCTTCTATCCATTATTTAGACTTGCTGAATTTTCTCTTTTCTGCTACAAAAGAGGCTATTAAATATTCTGCTTGCTGCAACTTTATTCTTACTTTCCAGACCCTATATCATTGATGACAATTAAAATTTACATGTTATAGAGTATTTGTAACACCACAGAAACATACATGTTTTACTATTATTTTATTGCAGTAGTTACATTCTTGGTACATTCTCGTGTTTGAAGCACCAAGCATTCTTTCTGTCTTGTGTTATATCCGCAGGTGCAAAAAACTTTACGTGAAAGATTCTGTCACCATTATGCTACTGGAAAACTGTTTGGGACTGAACGTCAGTACAGGTGAGTGAGCAGACTCAAACACTAAGGAATTTCTACTTTAACCACAGTAGAAAAATAATCAGGTGAAATCAGAACTTTCTGCTATTTGTTTTTCTAAATTATACAGGTTTAAATGACTTGCAGCACAATGCTTGTAAAAATTGCCTCGGTTTTTAAGAGTTCTTAAACTGAACAACAATGAACAACTGTTCATTGCTGTTATGTCAGGCTCTGAGTTTTGGATTTCTTGTCCTTGTTTCAAATGCGTAATTCCTGAAACACTTTTTTTTGAGCATGAAAGATACTTTCAGTGCATATTCTAAGGCTATGTTTAAATGACCTGACCAAGCAAAAAGTTAAATTCTCTTTGTGTGAATCTTTATTTTTACTTCAAATTTTCTCCTGTTTATTGGTAATCTGGGTTAAAAGCAAATCTTAAATCTTGTGTGCCAACAACATTGCTCTTAGGGTAGAGAGCCATATTTAAAACAAACCTACTTCTTGGGGTCATTCAGATGCAGAGGTTAAAGTTAGGAAGAAAGGACCTATTGTGACAATACTATTATCCTAGTACTAATCCTTTTACAGATGCAGGTCAAATTCTGAAAATAACAAACATGTACCTAAAGAACTTGTCTTAAACAATCAATTTTTCCGAGCATAGCTTTATGCAAGTTGAATCACCTGATGTAAGCGTTAATTTCCTTTCTCTTACAGGAATGAAAATAACATTTCTGTTTTTAGAAAAGTGTAGTGTAATATACATGCAGAGCTCACATGGACATGTTTGTTGTTGTGTGAGAAAATGTATTTCTATGATGTTAGTATTCTACAAACCAAGCCTCCCCTCTTTATAATGGAATTCTGAAAACCAGTTTACAGATTGTCTTCTACTTAATATGCTGCTGTTGGTCAATTATACTGGAGAGAAAACACAATGAACTTCCCCACTCTTAGTTTTTCCATCTCAAGGTGTATCAGGGCTCTTGGCTATAGTTATCTCTAAAGAGCTATAGTTTGTTCTAATGCAAAAACACATGCATTTGCTACAGCTGTTCCATGATGACTCTATCACTCCTTTAGAAGAGGTTGCACGATGTAAATATTCCAAGTAAAAAAAAAAAAAGCAAGCATATTAAATGTATGCATTTGTAAACATTTGGGAATTGGAAGCGTCAGTATTTTTTATAAGTACTTTAAAAGGGGTACTAGGTGATAAGTCTATCTGGAAATAATTCATAGTTATTCTTTGTTCCTTCTTTTGGTTGGGAATATAATATGGACTTGAAGTTCCATATTGCTGTTAGCGTTCACAAGCTTTGGATGCCTAAATTTAGCATATAATCAGTTTTATGAAGATTGTCAAAATGAATATATTCCACTAGATCATTAATTTTTTTTTCCTAGTGTCAAGGTCTTCCTTCAGTATGTTTGCGGGTCTTCCTTTTTTGTGAGCTATAGTGGTATCACAGAAAGCAATCTTTTTTTTTTTTTAAAGAAAGAAATAATTATTGAAGCCTGTCCTTTCATGGTGGAGAATTGTAGAACTTTATGAATTAGTGATACTTCCGATTTCTGCATGTTTTAATATTTTAAAATATTTTAAGAGATCTGATCACTCAGCCTTTTGTACTTTATTGTATTACATTTTGCATGCCCTGTGTGTTGGCTCTGAGACCAAGTTGAAATGTATCAAGTTTTCTCTTATGTTCTAAAGATTCTTTGAATTTTCCATAGTTGCAATGAACGTTGTCTGGTTTGGCATTTTTAACCTATTGCTGTTGTCAACACAGACATCTGCTGGAACTGCTGAAACGAACTACAGTTCATGGAGAAAGTAATTCTGCCCTCATTATTGGACCCCGAGGATCAGGAAAGACTGCGGTATAAACATGTATTAAGACTCTATACAAGGTCAAATGAAGCATGAGGTAGATAACCTCACCAAAGTCCTGGGAGCTTTTGGAGCTAAATTTTCGTCTCTGACTGTTTTTAAAGAGAGTATTGCTAACTGTTTACATAGAATTTCAAAAGATTCTAGGACTTCTTGTGAGATAATTCTCTTGAATAACAGCGTGGAGAAAGCGTTGGTTTCCCAACAGTATTCTGAAATTTTTCAAACGCTGAGTTTCCTAGTGATTTTGTAAAGTAGAATAGCATCATCTGCAGCTGAAAAAACCATGTACCTGTCCATCCTTACAATGGCTTGCAGAAGTATGCATGGTTTTGGAATCCTTTGTTTGTCTTCACCAAGTATCATGACACACTACAGGTATGCTAAACACGTAAAATGGAAATAATTTTATCAGAACAAGTTGCATTTGCTGTTCAGTGATCTGACTATGTCATACATTCTGCCTTCTTTCAGCATTTCTCCTATTACAATTCTGTGATGGTTCTTGCCACAGAGGAGTTAATCTTTGCAATTAAACCCATGTTTTGCTTACTCTTTAAAAGTTAACCTGCTATTACTATTGGGCCTCCGCTGCAAAAATGACTGAAAAAGCATCTAAAAACTGTAAAAAGAGTAGACTAAGGGGTGGATTTCTACATAGCTGCTTATATGTAGAGAATGGTAAGGTATCTTAATCCCGTTTTAAATGTGTCAGAGAATATTGTTACCTAAATTGCTAGGCAGTAGAATATTGTCTGGCAGTTTTAGTTTGTTCATGACAAGCACAGGTTTTGTATTTGAAAGGAATTCTTTTTAGTTGAGGCATGCGAAGGGATGACATCTAACTTAAGTGTTACATACTTTAATATTATGCAAACACTTAAGTCTTTTATGTTTACATGAGTATATGATGTGATAAATAGGTTGGCTGTTACTGCAGAAAGTACGCAGGATTGAAAAATCACACAAATTACTTTGGAAGTCTTCCCAAGTGCTAAAGCAAGTGGCCTTCAAGCTTTTAAATACAGTTGAATAGAAATAAATTAATGGATGGTAAACATGTCCTTGATACAGCTGACACCAATCATTCTGCCAATTTGTTGATGACTTTCTTGTTTTGCATTTCAAAAACAGTCAGTATTGTTACATTCTTCCGTCACCAAAACTCAAACTATTTTTATTATTTAATTGAAGTTTAAATTTTCATCCAAACCTTTTACGTAAGGATGGTGAAGGTGAAAATTTGTGATCCTTCCTGCCGGGACATAAGTAAGCAAATCACGTATGAGAAATGAATTATTTTCTTATTCTACATCAAGTGGAAGATGTTAGTTCTCAAAAAGGGACTGCTGGAGACAAGAAAATAAGTATATATGTATGTATACATATATGTAGAGCTGCAAATTCTCAGCTGAGGAACCAAATTCAAAGAAGTAGCAAGTGAACGAAAAGTTAACATTTCATCTGCTTATATAATTTAATACAAATTCCTTATTACTTTTACCAAGATGATGGACTGTAAAATTGGGACCCCTAAGTTTTATAAGCAGTAGTTGATGTAATTATGTGTAATTTAATTGTCTCATGCTTCCTAACTTCAAGAGGAAAAGAATAAGCATAATGTCTTTAAAGATTTAAAGGAAAGATTTTTGTTCTACAGCATCTAATGAAGCCGAATATTATACTAGCTCAAGACAAATTCTGTCATATCTCAAACTCTTAAAGCTTTTTTTGATTAAGGCAAAAGCCCTAGATATTACCCCCAAAAATTAGTGACTGAAATACTGGAGATATTTTTATATTTCTTTCCCTAATAATTCAGCAGAATGAACAAATATAATCGCTGCAGTCATGATAGTGAATGAGAAGTTGTCATTTTAGTATTTTAGTCTTGAAAATACTCAAACCCAGTGTTACCTAGTGAAGCTGCACATACTGTTTCTTATCTGATAATATCCATTTGTACACTTTTCTTACTGTTAAAATCTTCTTGTAAAGAAATTATGTATTTTTTTTCCTAGTTATTAAATCATGTCTTAAAAGAGCTCACCGAAATGAAAGAAGTTAGAGAGAACCTCTTGGAAGTTCATCTGAATGGCAAGTAATAGAGCATTATTCAGATGTTATGTTATATTCAGTTGTTATATATTGTATGTACTGAACAAAAATTTTTATTTCAGCAGTTGTTATCTAACCTTGGTTATGGACGCATTTGTCTGTGAGGTCCAAAACGCCTTCTTTTGTATCGCTCTGTATAAAGAGAACTTGTTTGCTTCTAATGACTTTTCAAAATGTTAAAAATCAATTCAGTTGTGAATTGTTTTAAGTAACTTACTACATATGGAAAATTGCTGTCTAGTATTAACTTTTGAAAAGGCTGGAAATGGAGAGAAGCTTCTGGATAAGTTTCTAGTGGCTGTAGACATGGCCTCTTGGAGTGAAGGAGAACTGCCGGTTCTTCATGAAAAATCATTTTCTTTCAGGGCTTCTGCAGACTAATGATAAAGTGGCCCTGAAGGAGATCACCAGACAGTTGCACCTGGAAAACGTGGTTGGGGATAAAGTTTTTGTAAGTATCAACTTTATTATACTCTTCACTTATCTCCCTCAAAAATCCTTGCCTGAAAAACTAGCTTTATAGGATGCAGCTTGTTGAGACTGAATGGACTTTGAGAGTTTATTAGCAAAATTGCGATGGGCTGGCTCAGTCTTCTCAAAGCTTTCTCTTATAAAATATTTAATAATTGATGTCAGTAGTGAACTGTGGCAGCATTTCCTGTGAAGACCATGGTTTACAAACACTTCAAGCGTGCCAGCAAATACGCGTGGTGCTGAAAAAAGTGCTGAACATTACATTTTGCTAGTTGAGCAATATTAATGCCTCCTGATACTTTTCCAAAAAACATCAACTTTGACTTAGAGAAGGAGGAAGAATGAGAAGGGTCTTGTAACATTTACTTCAAGCCTCTAAATGAAACAAGCTTTAAGCATTCTGAAGAGACTTTGCTCAGAGGGGTAGAGTATTTTGGAAAGCAAGTATCTTTAGCGTATTTGCCACATTTTCTACTCATAGGGAAATCTATCCTGGCTTCCTAGAGCTCTCATTTTGCATAGAATTCCTTTTAAAATATTTGCATCTATTGACCTTTTCCCAAACATAAGAAACTTACGTATTTGTACTAAAGTCAGTAGTAAAGAGAATAACTGAAGTGCTTCGGATTAAATTTCATTCATTTGAGTGTGAAATAACTTGGGCTAGTGATCTAAGTTACCCTGTTTTTTGCCCGTTATTCAGTGAGTGTTCTTGAGAGGCCATCTCCTGGTACGACAGAAGATGCTTCTGAGCATCATCTCCTCCTTCGCTCTCAGACAGGGCCTTCGAGATGGGCAGAGTTTACATAGTTGTGAGTCATGTGTAATACTGATCCAAGTGGCTAAAGCAGAATTATGAGAGGGGATAATGGCAAAATCTCAATAAATGAGGTTTATTTTCGTCAGTTGCGTTTGGAAAGCTAAAGAGAGAAGTTCTTACTACTTTAGTTAAGAGAAACCAGAGAACTAGGTTAGAGGCAGTCTGGAATACAAGATGAAGTGTAGATTGTAGTTTTTAGGCTTTATTATCTTTTGGAAATGCTTGCTTCTTAGGCTGTGCTTTGGTTTCTTACTTGTGCTAAATGATTTTAGATACCGAGAACCGAAAACCCTTTTTTTGGTGGTGAGCTAAAATTTTCCCAAATACAGCTGCAGTAATAAAGGAGATAGCAAGTATTTAATTTCAGCATAGCCATTTGAATGAGTTGTCTTTTCAACAGAGAACTAAAACAACCTTTCAAGGTCCACAGTTCCACTACCAAAAATGCTGGAGACCAAAACTGGTCTTAAAATATGCTTAATTCCCCTATAATTTTCCGCATTAAGTTATTGTGGAGTACCACTGTAAATTCTTAGCCACCTAATTCCTTTGGTTGCACATGGGCACAGAACATACTGATTTGCAGGAATGTCCTTACTTCTGTCCATAGAAACTTTTCCTTTCTTCGCGTCAGAGAGTAAGTTGGCTTTTCTGCCTTCTTTGACAGGGCTTATGGTCTTCAGTTATAGTTATTTCCCATCTCACAACTCGTGTGCTTCAGAGTGTGTAAATGCGTGTGTAACTGAAGCAGGATGGTCATAGCAATTAATTGTTTTCTGTCATGAATGTTTGATGCTTTCATCCATCTAACAAGGTTGCAAATTAAAAAAGCTGCATACTGATCATTCTCAGTGGAACACGTTAGGTGGCAGTTTTTGCACGTGTGTAGATGGAAAATGAGTATGCAGTAGCTATTTAAGGAAAGATAAAGCTACTTGTAAATTTAGCTTGTTGTAGACATTCTTCCGATCACTAGTTTTTGCCTGAGGCAATTAGTTTGGGGTTTTCAGACTGGAAAGAAGTGGATCAATGTAGAGTTAACTATGAGTTTTCGTGTCCTGAAGAGGTTGTGATTATACAGCATGAAGTAACATTGTAAATTTTCAAATATGCACTGGTTTTGAAAGCAGGGTTTTAGAAGGAAATGGACTTCATTACATGCCCGGTCTTGATGTAGTGACAAAATTCTGAGAATGGCATTGAAAATCTATTGTAAAACTTTTTTTCCTTCTCTGTATAGGGCAGTTTTGCTGAAAATCTCGCGTTCCTTCTTGAGGCTTTAAGGAAAGGTAAACACTGGTAGCCCCTGTTTTGAAACGCTGTGTGTGTGTGTTCGTCGCTTGACTGAAAAGTTAGCACATAGGTGTTTCTTCATCTGCTTGTACAAGTGGTATGAAGAAATCTAGCCCAAGAATGTGTCATGGTTACAAAATAATGTAAAAAATAGTAATACCAAGCAAACATATACCTAACATAGCTGATACCAGCTATGAAGCACAGATTCTTTTACCCAGGTTGAAGCTATTAAAAATAGTGGGTTTTTAAAAAAGAATTGCCGTGCAAGTCTGCCTTCCCTCGCAACCAGAAATGACGGCTGGCAGAATACTACAAAACCTTACTGATTTTTCAGTGTATCTTTGTTTTTACCATCATAGCAGTACACATGTGAAAGGAGGGCTTGGTGAAAAGAAAATACATAAATCGTTAAAACTGGAAAATGTGAAAGCTGTAGAGATGGAAGTCTGCTGCTGATGTTACCATACTAACTTTTACAATTGCTGTCTCAGGAGATCGAACTAGCAGTTGCCCAGTCTTGTTTATACTGGATGAATTTGACTTGTTTGTTCATCACAAGAATCAGACGCTGCTCTATAACCTCTTTGATATATCCCAGTCAGCGCAGACTCCGGTAACAGTTATTGGACTTACATGTAGACAGGTAAGAAATTGCGCCTTCTCAAAGTTTTTAGCTGTTTTAAAGAGACTTTTGTCTTAGTTGGAATGTTTTTTCCTCTCCTCGAACCTTACTTAATTTACTAAGAGACTTTTCTCAACTGTCCATTTTTCTGACTTTGGAATTGGGAAGCGGGGTGGGGGGAATAAAAAAAAAAATAAATTTGTGCTGAGAACGAACTTAGGTGACCAAAAAACTGCAAAGCCTTCAGTTTTACTGCTAGAGGAGCAGGTTTACATTTCTAAGGAGACAGAAGGCTGTTGGCCTATATTATTGCAGAAGAGCCGCATTTATCCATGTGGCTGTTTTGTATTATACCGTCCTTCACTCTTTAGAGAGGCTCCTGGGCATTTCAGTTTCTTGGTCAGCAGTTGGTAAGAACAGACTTGTGTTAACCTACAGTGTTTAAATCATTGTTCTGAGGACGAGGAATTTTTTTTAAGCAAACACTTCAGTAGGGCACTTTTGCTATAAAATTAGCATGCTCAAAATGGATTTAGGTTCCAAGTTAAAATTGCTTTTACAATTTTTTTACAATGACATTGTAGGGAACTGTCGGCAGATTACATGTATACTCTGAAATAATTACTTTGTAACACTATGGAAGCTGATACTTTATCAAAATTTCACTGTTTTTCTCAATAAACTGTATTGGTGATGAAGATAGCCGGGTTATGACAAGAAGAATAACAAAAATCTTTCACTGAAGCCTGAATCTGGGTTGATTTGGTTTAGGTGATATTTAGCTGGGCAAATTTTTGGAAGTTAATAGAATAATTAATAGTTGATTTAGTAAATTACAGTGTTTTCTTCGCTTCATTACTGTCCTGACTCTGGTATCCTCATCACCCATTATTTAGAATCCTGTATTGCTCTACTTTTGAATGTAATTAAGGTAGAGGCTTCAGAGGCTGTATCATGGTTCTGGTGATAGCTGTTGTGTCTTGTTTTTAAAAAAATCACTGGTCCCTGTTGCATGTGACTTCTAAATCGAAAGGGGTCTTTATATTTTGCACTGTTGGTTCTCTGTTTACTGTTTTCACTCTCTTTTTGGTGAGGAATGTCAGGATTCAAGCCTTTTTTTAGTACAAGTAAACCCACCAAAACCAACACACGACAACCCTTAAAAATGTGACCCACTCCAAATTCCTAGAAACTGGGAGTGTGATCATTCTGTCCCAGTATAGGGTAGGGGAATAGTACTGCGTTACTCTAAAAGGATGAATCCCACAGCTTGGTTCTGATGCCAGTCTGTTGCAAGGTGTTCTCAGAACAGTAAGTGTTTATTATCTTCAACCAACAACTTGGTGGCACGCTTGCTTAGCCCTGTGTGACAATCCTAGGCAATAAATATTGGCTCTTAAGGGTGTTTTTTTTAAGCTGGATTCTTTCAGTCTGACAAAAGGCACGTGAAATGACAGCTGCCAACCTACGTATCTACTAAATAGACAACTTGTTTCAGCCTATCACGGCTCTAGACATCTTGAATGCAGGCTTAAGTAACTGAAATATTTACATAATCTATGGAGAAATTTTGCTGGGTATCCTAGCAACTAATTTATCCTGTATGATGTAGCGCATCACGTGATTTGGGTAAATGGCTAGTTGTTAGGCATTTCAAGGCACATCAATTATAATAATTAGCAAAGGTCTTGTTAGAACACTTTAAGCCTGAGAATTTAATAATTGGGTTTTTTAACATCATTTACTTTATTTTCTCTTGTAGTTTTTACTGTAGAAAAGAATGCACTAAATGCATCTGCTTTTTAAAATTATTATTTTACTTTATTTTTTTTTTCCAAGGATATCCTGGAGCTCTTGGAGAAGAGAGTAAAATCAAGGTTCTCTCACAGACAGATATATTTGATGAATTCCTTTGATTTTAAACAATATATTAGGATATTCAAGGAACAGCTTTCTCTTCCTGATGAATTTCCTGATGAGTCTTTTGCACAAAAATGGAATAATAACGTTCAGGTATTTAAAGATTTTATACTTCGCTTTAGTAAAACTTCTAAAGTAAGACCAGTTCCTAAGTGTAAAGCCTTTACCTGAGGTTAGAATTTCCTTTCACTGTTTGAGTTTGAGATGGGATAAATCAAATTGTGATAGAGAATCTTTGCTTATTGAAGTCTGGAGATAAAACTAGAAGCGTCACAAAAAAGACCAGAAAGTTAAGGTTAGACATGAAGAATTGTATTGTCTGGCGTAAGCTGAGCTCTTTCTGAAAGTTAGCTAACTGGTATTTCTTCAGGTGAGTATGAAATGATTTGCCGAGATGATTAAAATACCACTTAAAAATTTCTTTTAGCATCTCTCGGAGGATAAAACTGTGAAAGACACCCTGCAGAACCTTTTTCACTGCACCAAAGATCTGCGCTCGCTTCATTTGCTGTTGGTATGTATTTGGCTATGTATATAAGACCTTCTTGATTTATAATAATCTGTAAACAACACTTGTGGTTTTCAAGCCAGTGATCTGAGCTTTACTTGAAACATCTGTTCATTCAGCGGGCTTTTGACAGTACTGGTTTCTTGCATGCTTTATCAGTCCGTGCTTTATTAATGAATTTGAGCAGTTCTGTAGCGGTTATCTTGTGAGGGTGTACTGTTTAATTAAAATGGTGGTGGGGTTTTGGTATTTAAGTATTGTTTGCCAAGTCTTTCCATTTATAAAGCAAAACTGTAGGTGAAATACCCTTTGCTTTCTGAGATTCTTTATGAACTGTATGATTTCGGCACTACTTTATTTTCCAGAGCTGGTTTCATATATGGAGCGATTCAGGTAGCCCAGATGCTGCCCTGAATTCATCCTGTTACTGTGACGCTAGTCCAGGAAATGCGATCTTAATCTTTTAAATCTTGAGGTGCTGGAAGCTTGCGGCTACTAATCCCTGGAAATACTGAGACGGAAGTTAATTGGCATCAAGGGCCTGAGGACGCTTTCAGAATTGTACGTGGTAGCCTCAGCCTTTCCCGGTTATCTTAGGGGAGAGAAGGAAGGCCTCCTCGCTGTGGGGAGAGAAGTTAGACTGCTGCCTCCCCGTTAACTCTGAGAGAAGACTTCTGTATTCTGTAAGTAGGAGGAAATGCTGACAGTGAACTTCCTCCTATCACGACACACGAGCCAAAGGTTAACATGTGGTCAGGATCTCTTGGAGGGTCTCTCTCTTCTTGTGGTTTTGTTGTTTTGGTTTTTTCTTCCTAATCTGCCTCCCTCCCTCCTGTTTTTAACACAGATAGTATGAATGCAGCAACATTCATTCCAGAAGATAAGTAACACTTATTTAACCATCCAAAAATACCTGTCTGCTTCTGTCAGTGTGAAAAGCCCACTAACCGTACCTGCTTGTCTCGCGTTGTGCAAGTATTCAGATTTTAACCTTGCGCTCCGTGGTGGGCTGTTCTTGGACTCTTCGGTGCTGACAGCTTTTCCCAACGCCGAGTTTATAGCCACCCTGAAAACTAGATCACAGACGTCCTGCTCCAGTTCTGAAACACATGATCAGAGTCCTCCTTTTGGTAGTCCTCTGTTGACTTGAGTTCGTTACAAGATTGCAAATTATTTCTAGTTTAGTGGCACCCAATTCTGTCTCTGTGGCTTGAATGAATGGCAAAAAAAGAGCTGCTGGCCATCTGAGCTCCAAGGTCTGCCAGACCCGAGGCAGAAGTTCCTAATTGTTTCCTTAAGCATGTTTTGGATTTGTCCTTTAGAAAGGGGCTTTTTCACTCTTTGAAGTCATGTTGCTCAGAAAAGTACATAATACAGATTCTAGCACTTCTGTAATTCTTTTGTATTAGCTTGAAGTGTGGATTAATTGCCCCGCAGGATGAATTTTTCCTTAATTTTGGAAATCTGTAGGAGTCTGCCATTTGAGCTGGTGTGAGCAGCTTTGTGACGGGCGGGGGGTGGCTGTGGTGAGGGTGGCGCTACTCTTGCTAAATTACACTTAGTGCTCCCCATCACTTCGTGTTGTCAGATGAACACGTGGGTTTTCAGCGGAAACGTAGTGCCTGTTCCATGTTGCAGTACGCGCAATGGTATTGTGCAAAACCTTGAAAAGCTTGGAAGAACTGAACGAGTTAAGTTTTTTAGCAAAGTAAAAGAAGTAATTTTTTACGTAAGCTCATAACCAAGCTGGTAGAGTCTAGTTTTGCTGTTGGTAAACGCTGTTTCCCCGTGGTTTCTCTTGGGTGGGTGACTTTGTGCACTCAGCTGCTTGTCTGCCTCTGAGCCCGGTAAAGCAGAGGATGCCCAGCGCTCCCGGCTCTGTTCGCTGGAGTGACCCGTTACTCACAAATCTCACTGCCCTGAAGCAGAGGGGGCAGTGACTTACAGGAGATACCGCTGCGTGTCCTCTGCTTCTTTCCATTTTGCACGTCTGTTTTAGTGACTTGGGGCTGTTGTTTCTTCATCCCTCCCCGTCTTCCCTGTCCAAATTCCCTTTAGCTTCTATAGGATAAAACTTCACCCCGTTCCTTTGTAAGCCTGACTGATCATGCAGCTTTTTGAGGCTGCTCAGCTGACGTCTGTAAGAGGGGTGGAAAAGGCTGGTGGTCGATAGGAAAGACCTCAATTAAACAGACAAAATAAATAGCTTTTCATCACATAGACCTGCAAAAGTCGGAGCTAGTCACTAGAAGTCATTTTCTCTGTTGATAAATATTAAATTGTGAGGTATCTACAAGGCAGATACTTAAAGCCCTGAAGAGCAAGTGAAGGTTGCTGCTCCACTTTATACTGCTGTATAAAGGCTTGTGGATAATCAGTAGCTTTGAAAGAGCGGTGTCAGAGGAGGTCAGTTAACTGTATTTATTAACTTACGCTTGTTCAAAACTCACTTTCTGTGACAGGTAGTTGAGGATTGTTGAAGATTTAAATCGCAGCTAGGTGAGGGTTTAGCCCGCGTTCTGGAGGGGTAACTCGTATTCCGTAAACCAAGAGGCGCCTTCAGACGCTCTCTTAGCACTTTCAGTGACACGAGCGCGCTGTAGCGCTGCATGCAAAGGTGTGTTTAAAATAGTTGTAAGTCATTCTTACAGCAATCACTGAAGTATGTTAATCCACTGAAATTAATACAAACAAGTTAATGAGCGTTTATCTCATCTCCTCTAGTGAGGAGGCTTTGAAGTTTCCAGCCTGGGAAACCTTCCTGGCAAAATGTAGTTGTAGCCATCAGCTATTTACAAGTTTTTCAGCGTGAGCCTGCTCTGTGTGTAGAGTTTATTCATTAATGTTTCCTGTAGGTGACTCCAGGGGAAATGTGTTCCTCTGCATTCCATCTCCAAGTAGAAAGTATGTCTGGTAATTAGTAATTAAACGAAAAATGTCTTCTGCTTTATTTTTAGATGCTTGCTGTAAGTAACGTTACTGCGCGTCACCCACTTATCACTGCATCAGACCTTCAAGAAGCAAGCAACCAGATCAGAATGGACTCAAAAGCAAATATTGTACATGGTAAAGCTCAGCTTTTTCCCCAAAAACATTTCTTAGGAGTACGGAATGTGCCAAGTCCCTCCCCAAAATCCTTCTGACGTAAGGGACGCTGTAGCACCGTGTCCCCCGGTGGTGTGAGCTGCAGAGGGAATCCCTCTGCCCGTGGAGGTGGGAGCAGGTGGGGCGTACTGAGCACTGCGCTGAAGTTTTCTCTGATAAGCATTTTGGAACCTCTGCAGTGAGAAGAAATGAACATCTCCTGGTGATGGTGTGAAGCCCAGGTACCGTTACAGGAGGAATTGCTTCCCGGATCAGGAAAAGTTAACTCAGCCCAGTGCTGCTTCATGGCTTCCAGCTTTCCCCGGCTTTGGTTTGGCTGGGCCCTGCGGGGCTGATTCCCTCCATCACTTCTTCAGCTTTGAATGGCCAATAACCTCTTCAAACTCTCGTTTCATGCCATGCTGTACAGTAGCACCGAGATTGTCTTGGTGCTCCTAAAAGTTCTTTGTCATGCCATACAATCTATCTGCAACGATGGGGTTTTTTTATACTTAAATTCCTTGGGTTTTGATGGAAGCAGCCCATTTCTTAAGATTCTTCCTTCAAATATCTGTAAAACGAATGTTCTCTCATCTAGCCTCTCCAATTCTGGATTATTTTTTGTTTTCACATTATGAAGATCTGTAACACAAATGGGTGAGGCCTACAGCATATAAAAATAGAGGAATAAAAATAGTATGTGATCTGCTTGTGTTTCTGATATGCTTAAGAGAAATACTTAGAGCTCTTGTCTTTCCCTCTAGGTTTGTCTGTCCTGGAAATCTGCCTAATTATAGCTATGAAACACTTAAATGATGTCTATGAAGGAGAACCGTTTAACTTCCAGATGGTTTACAACGGTAAGAGAAATACCTGAACTTTACAAACCCTAAATCACTTACTTTCCCCTAACTAACCCTTTTTTCCCCTCTATTACTGATACAGAATTCCAGAAGTTCATACAAAGGAAGGCGCATTGTATGTACAACTTCGAAAAGCCGGTTGTCATGAAGGTAAGCCTGAAATGTAATTTTTCTTATTGGAAAGTATTTAGATTTTTTTTTTTTCAATAGTGCATGGTTTGAGTAGTAGATCAGAGTCTGGGCACCCACCCCCCGCCTTCCCTGGGGCGGGAGCTCAAGGCGGGGCCGGGCTGGTCAGCAGTTACGCTTGGAAGAGTTCGGTACCGGGGGAAGGACTCTCTTTCCAGGGAGCTTAACTGATGTAGGGCTGGGGTTGGGCAAGAATGACGGTCTCAGAAAGGGCTTCGGGAAGAGAGATGTGTGTCTCGGTGTGGGTCTCTCCCGCTCGCTCGTTCGCTTCTGCTGTTTAGAAGGATGGCTCCAACATGTAAACACATCTTACCACGTCAGAAATCTGCTTTTCTTAATCCCAGTCCCAGGAGGTCTGACTGGTTTATGGCATCAATTTGTACCTTAACAGGGCTGGTTTTGCCTCAGCCAACTACAGGCTGAAGCGCGGATTGAAAAACAGTGTTTCTGTTACAAACCTGATGCCCGTTGGCCGCCTGGGCTATTGGGCTGTCTCTCAATTAACGTAATTTTACCGGGCTCTGCCTGGAGGGCATAACCCTGCTGCGGAGCAGCCGGCAAAGAGGGGTCGGGCAGGTGCTGTGGTTTCAGCTCATGAACTGCATCATGGCCCAGCACATTCAAAACAAGCGCTACACTCCGGAATGACATTCTCTTCCCTTTCCTAATTTATTTTTTCTTTTGTGTTTAGGCATTTGAACACTTAATACAACTGGAATTAGTAAAACCAATAGAAAGACCCTCTGTTCGCGTGCAGAGAGAGTACCTCCTCATGAAGCTGGTTCTGGACAACAATCAAATCATGGACGCTTTGCAGGCGTATCCAAACTGCCCCACAGACGTCAAGCAGTGGGCAGCATCCTCGCTCAGTTGGTTGTAGAATTTTGGAACTTGCCGTATCACTTTCTACATCCAAACGTTTGGAGTTTGCTGTAAGCTCTGGAAGATGCGATGTTCGCCCACTGCAGGGTGTTCAGATGAATAAATTTCTGGAAGAAGGTTGCTTTGATGATCTGATTTTGGGATTCTGTTTTTTTTAAGGAGAAGTGTAAGCTGGCCGGACAGCAGGGTGCGTGGCTCCCTGCATCGGGCAGCTCGGAAACTCTGCCCCGGCCCTCCCAGAGCTGCAGTCACGAACTGCAGGGTGAGAAGGGGGTTGTGCAGCTGGCTCAGTGACAGCTACGGGAGGTACAGAATACTATTTACTGGCGGTATGATGTCTCTATTCCAGGGACTTGGTGCCGGCTCACGCCTGGTAGCTGGAGTAGGGACATTTCAGAAGGATGACGCAGCGGGGCCCATGGCTTTCTCTGTCCTGAGTAAACAGAAAGTCAGCTCACGCTCACCTTAAAGCCCAGATATGGTGTAATCCACATTTTTAGCAGCCCGGTGGCTTCAGGCTGTCAAAAAGCTGAGGAAATTTCTGGCTCTGGCCTCGTGCAAAGCCCTTTCTGTTAAAGGGCTATTTTATTTCTTTTGCTCTCTTTGCTGCTTCATAAAGATAATTGTTGACAAAACTGCACATTTGGAAGAGCGGAGCAGTGCGTTGAAATGCAGCAAACCAAGTAAGAGGACTGCGATGATCTTGGGCTGTAGTTCCTGCAAGCGATGGCGCAGCCTCCCTCAGAGGGGAACACGATCGCAAACTGGCACTGAACAAGTTGTTCTCCTCTTCCCCCCGTCCTGCCGTTTGAAGAGACACATACGCAAGTCATAGTAGTCACATTTTTTTATTTTACCTTTCTGGGGGAGCAGGGGAGAAAGAGTATACAGTTTTATTTGTACAATATTTAACAATCACTTTATTGAGGGCGGGGGGTGGGGGGGGGGTTGGTTTGTTTTCAGTACTTGCAGAAAAACAGCAAGTACCTTTTGACAGTAGTACAACAACCTGTGCCCAAAACACTGACAAATACAAAGAGTAAAGTTAAAATAATTGCTTACCAAAATCTTGAGAGGTAACGAATAGTATATGGACTGAAACGGCATTAAAAAAATAAAATAAAAGAAAAAAAAAAAAAGAGAAGTACTGCTGGTTGAGTATCTGAGGTAAATGATGTTCCATCAAGGATGCTACTTCAATCATTTTGCCCATGAACGTCTATTGCAGCTTTCTGCATTTTGTACCAAGTGTTCCTAATAAAAGTATTAAAAAAGGTTTAAAAAAAGAGAAGCTGGAAAAGGAGCAAACCAGTAACCCTATTTCTTCTGTCAAACGCTAATATGAACAGGAAACGGCTTATTACTGTCCGGTTACATTTTAGTTAGCACACCGAAAGGTGGTATTTGGGAACTACACCCGCTTCTAAAGTCGGAGGGAGAAGGTAGAAGCAGCAATTTAAGTCCTCGCGGGGCAGTTTCAGGATCCCGCCCCCAGCGACAGCACCACTCCAACAACTCCAGCAGCTCAGAGGCACGGACTCTGCTCCAAAACGCTACAGGACAAAGGATGCGGTACGGAAACGTCTCACCCTCCAACGCAACAGAAAACGCAAAAACCTTCTGGGGAGGCGGAGGAGCTGAGCTGCCCCACGGCAGAGCCGCCTTCAGGGGGCTCGGCTGAAGCCAAGCCGCAGGACAGGGGCACCCTCTGGAGCTCGCGCCCACCTGCCACCACTGCAGGACACGACGGGGCAGCGGCCACTGCCTGCGGGTAAATAATGCCAAAGGGTTTCTACCAGCATCGCTCTTAGGAGCCGGCCCTCGGTGACACCTGCAGCGCCGCGGCTCAGGCATCTCCTCAACCTCCACACGTAATGCTCTACAAGTCAAACAGAAACACAGCCCAACGTGCCCTGCGAGAACAGCTGTGCCACAACAGCTCCGGGGGCTATTCCTACCAATTAAAACGCATTTATGCTGTCAACATCCTTTTCACAGTGACAATCGCGCTGTTAAAAGCCAGGGAGCTGGGAGCAGGACAATATTTACACCACCGGGGGTATCCAAGGGCAGTTTTAGGACACGCGGACGAGTTACAGCGGTTTCCCTGCTGCCCGGCGCCCTTTGCAGCGTCAAGCGTCTGAGCAACACCAGAGTCCCCCCGACTTTGCTGGGAGAACCCGTGGGAGCTGAAGTTTTAAGAGGTAACACCCAGATGACACACGTTTTACACATGACTGATTTTTGCGCAAATACCACATGAAACCATCCGCATTTACCCCGGTTTTGCTAGCAAAGGGGTTACAGCCCGCGGGGAGCACAGAGCTCTTCAGGGAAGTACCAGTGGCTTCGAGTTTGTTCATGTCCTGCTGTGCGCGCTAACTCATGGCCCTGGATTAGAAACGGAAGCAAAACAGAAGCGTCAATCAAAGAAGCGGCCAAAAAAAAATTATCAGATTTCTTTATTCTTCTAGCCAAGCTGACCACCACCGAGCTGCGCCTACAGCCCCAGCCGCCCTGCAGAGCGGGTTCCTCAGGCACCACGGTGACCGACAGCGAGACAGCAGCCACAACCGCACTGGCACTGCCGGAGCCTTCCTCCCTCCCTGCCAAGAGCCTCTGGGTTCTCCCACACCTCTCTTAGTGTTCCCAGAAAGTTCACATGTAAAACCGAGGGTCTCTCCGGGCTGTCCAGATCAGTGATCAAGGTAACACGGACGGCCAGCTCCTCATCACAACATTAAAAGCTTCTTTCCAAAGACGTTGAACGCACGGGTGTAAAACCAACAAAAAAATGTGAGAACGCACAGCGTACTACCAGCAATTGGCGGTTCTGCACTCTAGAGTTTTACAAAAGCTTATTTTACTTGGAAATTGGTGTAAAGGATCAAATAAACGCAGTGAAACAGTACTTGGGAGCAGCGCTTTGGCACCTACCTCCCAGTCACTTTGTAAGCTGAAGATAAGGCCTGGCTCCCTAAACTCGGAAAGGATGTTGGAGTTGTGAAAGCAATTTCACTGCTTTTCCTCGTTTGCTGGGAGTCTGTGCTACGGCCACTGTATTCGTTACCTCTAAGCAGTCATTGCATATTCTGAGTTGTCAGCGTAACTAAGTCATCCCTGAAATTTGTAAGCATTTATAATCTGAAATCGGTGGCGAGAATTTTCCGTGTGATTCTGGGATAGCCCACGTCTCTCAGACGTTAATTAGGACTCGGATGAGACGGCACCAATGCCTTCAGCAGAGGGAAGCTGCAAACCTCGAAGCAGAGAGGAAGGAACTGGGGGTAACTGAGCTTCCTGAGCTGATCCTGAAACAGTGATACAGAAGCCACCGCTTAGTGAAACAGAACGCGCGCCAGGCAGACCTTGTCACAAACATAAATAGGAAAAGACTTTAAAAAAAAAAAAAGAACAAGAACTCAGAGCTTTCCAGTGTCATAGCTCACAGAAAATTTCAAAAAAAAAAAAAAGTCATGCTTAAGTTTTCAAATATTCCTCAGACACAGCAAACCTAAATAGTATTCAGTTAAATAAATGTATGAGAGATTCTGGGAAATGGAGGTAAAAGAAAAGCTTTAAACTAAAGGAGGAAGGAAAATTTTGTTTCAATAAACAGCACTTTCTTTTTTTCTTTTATACACAACAAGCTAGTACAAGAAAAGGCTAAAAACACTGCTTTAGGAATGGCCATTTACTGTTGGCATGAAGCATAGCTTACCCTTTTTAAATAACACAGTGAATTTGAAATACATCATTTACAAAACATGGATCGATTTATTATTCAAATTTTGTTAGTGTTGTCAATCTCATAATTTAGCAGAGGTGGAACTGAGGTATACCTTGTTGAGGGAGGTTAAGTAATACTTGGAAGCCTCTTTGCTATATCCCACTTGATTACTTTTGTTTATGTACACGGAACAGCAGCACACTAAACATTCACAAGCTGTGTCATATTGGCATTACAATAGTCATCTTTATAAACAACAGCAAATGCAATAAAAACAAGTTACCCTTTTTTTTTTTTTAAATCTGAAATGAAATGTTTGATTTAAAAAAAATAACAGTAGTTCATTTAAGGAATTAGTCTCTTCTGACAGGTATTAAGAAATCTGATGTCAGTTTTTAAAACGCTTGATTAGCCGGTGCGGGTCCGTATTCTTCATTTAAGTTCCTTAACAGCACGGTATGGTTTCTCGGTCACACGTCCTTCGGGTCTAAGCAGGGAATGCCAAAAGTCTCATGGATCCGTGCTGGGGAGCAGGACGGGGAGGGGGGGGGGGAAGGGAAACCACCTCGTGATGATGTTCCGGAGAGACTTACCGCTCGTCACCCAGAAAACAGTAACGACGTGAGCATCCGTCAGCTTTAGCAGCTCCAGCGAAGTGTCCTGGCGGTCAGGTAGGTGACCAGTGCAACTATCATAGACTGGATTCTTTGGGAGGAAAGTCAACGTTTGTCACCATTGTGACCACAGTCACGATGTCCTCTGTCGTTATAATGTTAGTTAATTTTTGCATCTGAATAATCCGTTCTTCTACGCAACCCGCTGACAGCCTGGCTTCCGCATCGTGATCCCAGCACTCCTCTATGGTTTCACAAAGCATCGCCATTCCCTGCGAGAAACAGGCCGGTGAAAATCGCCGTACGCAGAGTTACAGCAAGCCGTGTGAAGGTGGCATCGCCTAGCAATTCTGGTTCCTAGCAAATTGCATTTTAAGGTACATCTACCAGATTTTAACCCTTCTGTCAAAGAGGAAGCTGTGCCATATTTGTTGTGGAACCTAGTGTGCAATCTTGGGCTTTACATCTTACTTATTCTGCACTATTTAAACAACGTACACAGCAGCGAGCAAATCCTTTTCACCACACGAAGTCATGATCTGCTGGTGTGGTCGTCATGGTATTTTAAAAGCTCTCGCCCCAAAAGAGGTTAAGTTCTTCAGTCACCACGTGAAACTCCAATGAAAATCAAACGGCAGAAAAGGGGATTTCTGTCTGACAGCAGTTAACTCCTCGCCCAAGTAACACCGAGCTAATGCAGCAAGATGCTAATTGCAAGGAGCAGATGGTAACAGACACTCATTTTTCTTGCAGACAGCGTCATCTATTGTTCCTAACAACCCAGTTTTTGAAAAACAAAAAAAGAACAACAAAAAGCAAAATAAAGCCAGTGCTAGGAATGAGCAGCGGCGTTACTGCAAGTCTCCAGCCATAAACTGGAGCAGGAAAACAATTCCTCCTGAACTGATCCCAGAAATTTCTCAGACAACACTTCTTACCCATGTTACTACGGTCAGTTTGAGACATTTCTGTAGGAAATCAAGACTAGTATTTCTTAAATATATTTTTAACGTGTGCATTCAGAAGTTACTCTCAAGAATATCCTCTTTCACTGAAAAAGATCACTCACTTCCAAATCACTCCAGATGAGAGAGAATATTTTAAGATTAAGAACGTGTTAATCTACAGGCCATTTAATTCTTACCAGAATTACTGAATTCTTCCTAAAAGTATCACAAACACAACACAGGATTAACAGAATTTGAAACCCAAATCGTGGCAGAACTTTGAAGCACGTGGTTGTGTGATTACTTACAGAATGTTTTTGCCAACACTCTCGTAGAACAGGTCTCTTCTTTTTGTGAACTACAACTTCCTGCATGTCTTCGAGGGAGGGATGCTGGCCGATTTCTTCTTCAAATGGCAACATGTACTCATCTACTGGGCCTACGGATTAAAAAAAAAAAAACAAACAACAAGTTAAATCACCAATTTTGCTTTTAAAAAAAGAGGAGAAAAAAAAAGTAGGACCGGTCTCTTAGCGATGTAGTCCACAATCAGAATGTTAGGGAGCAGTTTGCTCTCTGTCACCGTTGAAAGCTCATCCCATGGCAGGTTAGCAGCAAGCGGTGACTACGATTTTAATGAAGCAGCAGAGGCATTTTCGGCAGGTCGAAGCCTTGGCGCTGCTGTGTGTCGCAGCCGAGCACAGCTCCCGGCCTGGGTCCTTTGCCACCAAAAGCTGCCAAACACAAGGGCGGAGGGAGGCTCTCGCACCCGCCAGCTTCTCCGCTGCCTCCTCCACCTCCGCAGAGCTTTGGTGAGACAAATCCTCATCCCGCTCCCCAGCCTGCTGGCGCTCTCGGCGTCTGGTCGCCAGTGCCCCAGAGCCACTCCTGAATGTTGGCAATGCCACCTGCACTGCAAAAAACCAGCTCGTGATAGCAACTGCCGCACCCCCCTGCGAATGCCTCCTCCTCCAGTCCACACAGCCCAGGATGGGAGTACCTATGTCGAAGGCTAAGCGTAACAGATGTTCTTTAACAGAATCCAAGGGCTGAGCTTCGTACGCTGAACTATAGATGACACAGCTATAGATCATCTGATTATATGTTATTGTAACACGTATTTTGTGCTCTCAGATGAAGAGGCTGCAACAGGAGGAAGGGGGAAGCCAGAAGAGGTGAAGGGTACGGGATAGAGGAGGCTTCATGAAACCCAGCAGGTGCCTTCTGGAAAAAATAAACCCAACCCCAACAGATTTGCAGAGAGAAAAACAGCAGCCGTGACTGCAGAGCCACACAAAGCTGTGACTGAGGACGGTGCTTTCCTTCACCGATGTCGTCTTTGCAGTCTGGAATAACCACCACACCTGCCAGAGAGACCTACCGCACACTTCCAGTAAGATTTAGGTGTGTTTTAGAGTACACCGAGGCATGAAAAATCGATACGGAACATGGGGCTGCCTCAGAGACCTGCGTGAGATTGTGTCGATCCTGTTAGTAAACAGCTTAACATTTTTAAAAGGGTAAAATCTCCCCGGTGGCTTCTGCTCCGCGAGGGATGATTGAGGCAGAAAAACACCACTCGGAGCAGAAAAGCTCCGCGCGGCCGCGCGCCGTCGGCCGAGATCTCCCGCACCTCTCGGCTTTTTCCATGGGTGTCCGTCCGCTGCAGCGGGCTCTTGCGGGACAGCTTTAGCACAAACGGCATCACTCGCCCAAGTGAAACCCTCAGATTTACTCCGCTGCATTCAGCTGCTCTAAAGACTGTACTAAAAATGCAACTTTCTCCCAAACATTTTTAAGCCTTGTCTTTTGTCTTTTTCTTCATTAATCCTGACTTAATCTGGACATCCAAAAAAGTTTTTTATTTACAAAATTTAAATAGTATGCATACTTGAAACAAGGTATCTGGTATCTTTTCTTGACAGTTTAAAAATTGGATCCAACGGTATGTTTTGAGAAAAACAGCCATGATGGACCCATAGCTACCACAGTACCAGCTGCAGACGTCTCAGATGTTACTGTATTTTCCATCTCGAGGCTATTAACTATTAATTAGAAATTCTGACATCTGTATGAGCCGAACTGATGTTACATTAGGGACAACGAGAGAGAGGGGACAGGGAGGCGCTGAGCTTGGATGGCACAGATTCCCTCTGGTGCCTGTGGCTAAACCAGACCCAGGGACTTTCCTACGTCTCCAATACTGGAGAGAACTGACCCCTGACCCACTGGCCAGCGGTTCACCATGACCCAGGACGGGCCAAGGTGGTCTCCTGCAGATGCTTATGAGCTGCTAGAAGATTATTAACTGCTTCAGTGCTCTTTGTAATAAAATATATGTTGACCTATGGAAGTTCTTCGTTTCTTTTACCCTTGTATCCCCTTAGCACGCTGGGAAGAGATCTCTGACACTGGGAAGGGTGCACGCACATCTCCCACGGGCAGCACTAAAAGGCCGGTCAGATCCGGACGCCACAGCCTGCAGCAGGAGACATCCCTTCCTCAGCAGGTGCTGGTGGGGTATCTTTGTTACCAAGGTTAATCTCATCTCGGCTTTTGTTTATGAAAGGAAGCAGTGCTGTAAGCTAAACTGATTGGCAATGAGACTGTCAGGCCAAACTCAGTGTAAATCAATCGTATTAGGTTAGGAGTTCCATAGTCATTCTCTCTCTTCCTTACCGCGACCAGAGAAAAAAAATGCAAGAGGTAGCCATGGAGCAGGAAATTTTTCCCTGGGATGCCAAATATCGAAGAGACTAAATTATGAAGTGACTACATGATGTTAGCATTTTATGCGTTTCCCCATAAAAACACCAACCTTATTAAGTTTTATTACATACATATAACCTACCTTCCAATTTTTTTTGCTTCAAGTAACACCTCTCACAAGTTACATTAAATATTTCCACAGTTCAAAAAGGTTGCTTACCATCCGAGGCAGTACAGCGCGATGCCAGTTCCCAGAGGACTAACCCCATGGCGTACATATCTATTCTCAGAAACGCATCCCTTTGGAAGTTTATAGCACCTTCTAGTACCTCGGGAGCCATATACCTGCGTGTACCGACCTGGGAAGACGGGAAAGGACAAAGATTTGTACACTAACAATCAACATGACCACAATTCCCACTCCAGCTGGTGCCGGTTACAGTAACACTGTAGATGAGTATTGTTTTTTGTCAAAGGTTAAAGATAGCCCTGGTCATCCCTGCTTAGGGCTACATCTTGGAAGTGTCTTGTACTCTTAGATCCAACAGATAAGAGGAACTAGAAACAGTCACACAGACCGGGCCCTATAAAGGATACTTATGAATCAGGAGAACCAGAATATATTTTGAAATAACACATTTGCATAATAATTCAACATATTTGTCACCGCCATTCCTTATTTTCTTTCGGATTACAGGAAGGCCACTATTCTTATTTTTTCATGCCAAAAGAATTATTACTGTTTAACACAAGGATGTGAAACTTGCTTTTGTTTCTTCCCATGACAGAAGCAGTAATAAAAATACCAAAGGAAAACTAGCTACCGAGGTGCAATTCATACTGAGAAAGTTGTATGAAATCACGTACGCAAAGCTGGCCATTAAATGAATGATTTGGGGCTAGCCCTTCTTTTTGACCACATTCAATGATGAAATTATGTCATCTGAATAAATCAGAACTTATATGATGTCTCAACAAGATCTGCTCCACTGTTTCGACCTTCATAGTAACAGCCGTTTCTCTTAAGCAGCATTACTGGGGGGTTCATAATCTTATTGTATGGATTTTGTCACTCAACCATAAACTGTGAAGTTCTGCCTAAAATTAATTATATTTAATTTTCCAGAAACTGTAATGCTCTAAGCTCAAGGTTGTTATTTCAAAAGTACATGGTACTAAACCAGTTCCCTGTTGTACGGCAAGTGTCACACACCGTTTGTCACACACGGGTGTCATTTCAGGAAAGCGACTGTTGCTAGATCAGGTGGTTAGAAAGTGGCTGCCAGTACCGCGCCTCAATTTCTGAACAGTACCTCAGACCAATCAATAAAATATAGCAAGACCGCTCTTTTTTGTCCAAATCCTCTAGTACGGATGAAAATAAGGGGCGCCATGTAATGAGATGGGGGAGAAAGGCTGTGATCTGTAATTATCTAAATAATTGTTTCATTTTTAGCCAGAGAGAAGAAAGCACAAGTTACCACATTCCTTAAAGGTCACTGAAAACAGGGCTGATGATGAAGTATCCTGTGCACGAGGAATGCCTGAACTACCCATTTCCATTCACATGCAGGTAACAGCTGTATCGTGTATGTAAATAAATCGGTATTTACCTGGCCATGTGTATCCCCTGCGGACTTTCCAGCCTCAAACTTTAAAGCTAGACCGAAATCAGCAATACAAGCTGTAAGATTATTTTTCAGCAGCACATTCTTGCTTTTGATGTCCCTTTCAAGTTAAAGAAAAGAAATATTAGAGATCTAGAACATGAACTAGCATATAAAGTTCTAAGGAAAAAGTAATATAATAAAACAAAGAACAGTTTGAAAAAAAGCAGCAGTCCATTTGAACAGCAAAAGAATAATGATAAAACCTAGAAATACACTTGCACACCTTTATTCTTATGGAAATATGTGAGACAACAACTGGAATTATCATTTTATGCTTAGTTTTAAATACATACCGCATGCTTTAATTACCACTACATTTTGTTTGTTTAAATAATAGGAAAGAAAACAGTTTGAAAAATGACTCTTGACTGTTTCTAACAAGGACATACACGATTTCCCACAGAAACAAGAGATGCTGGACTGGATCCAGGGGTTCCATCCGCCCTGCGTGCACCTCTCCCCCTCGTCCTTTTTACCATCAGTCAAGCAGTTCCGCTCATGACATTCCAAGTTCTGCAGAAACTGTATTTCTCTTACTCTATGCCTATCTTCTAGTTTGGTCACTATATCCTTTCAGCTCCCTACTTCTATTAATAGCTTTCTACACCTATCTCATTAAAACCCCAGCAATTACACTCAACAATAGACATAACCCTTACAGTATGTTTCTGTCTGAGGGCATCCACTATTATTTAAAGTTACATACATAAGTGTTTGTTTCAAATAGCTATAATGCCAATGATTTCATATACTGCAGAGGATACTTAAATAATTAACTGTATAAAAAATGAATTAATGATATTAGCCACGATCACCACACCAAGTTCTGTAAGCCGTCAGCTAGATTTTTGTTTAGGCTGCCCAGATTTTTCTTACGAGGCTCTCGATAATTCTGGAAGGAAGATATCGCAGAGTAATTATCTGAATGCATTTCCTATCTAATCCATGCTTCATATCCTTTAGCTCAACGTTAAATACCAGCAGTCACCTGAGAGTATTTTATATATACTCTACCTATGTGAGATGGCAGGTTTATGTCCATCTTTTAGCCCTGGTATGTCCTCGTGAAGATAAGCCAAGCCTCGAGCCATAGTTTGAGCGATGTGACACAGCTCATTCCAAGAAACCACGTTAGCCTTGAGAAAGTCGGTTAATGAACCCTGCACAGCAAAAAAGAAAAACAGTTACAGCATCAATTTAATTCTCATCTACTCATAAAGGAAACTTCTACATGGCCTCCAACATTAAAGAACACGATATGTCCGTCTGCCTTTCTGTTTTCCAATAGACCGTATAATTACACACATACATACACAATCAACTGCATGTTTAAACACCACAAAATTACCCTTTGCATCATCTCCAGTCCATGAATAGAATCAAGATGCATCTCCACAGCACCTCAACAGCAAACAGCGTAATGAACTCGAGTTCGGTGGCCCACCTGCTGATGAACTGCACTTAACAGTCAGCGTCAGAAAGGGGAGCTAGACTTAAGATATTTAAGTTCTTTACAAAGCCAACCCTGCTTTTACCAGGGTGATTTATAACCTTCCAGGCACAGGAAATTACAGGTTAGAGTCACCTTCAGGATCCTGCTGAACTGTGTATGTCCGTTCCCTGAGACCTTTCATGGACAGTCTAAGTCTGTCTTTTCTTACAGACCAGCAACAATGAACACCAGTTTCACAATACAGTCTCAGAGTGAAATAAATACTTTCAATAAATACAAAGAGATCAAGTTAGAATCTAGTCAACATAAAGCTCTTCCTTTCAAACTCACTTCTACAGCCCACTCTCTATATTTTTTCATGGATTTGCATATTATCCAGTTTGTGAGATGTCACCGTGGCACGTTACTGTGTCAAAAGCCAACACAAAATGGAAAAATAAACAAAGCGCTGTCAAAGTGTAGAGGCTACACTTTAGAAATAAAATAAAAGAATTTGTACTTTCCATCAGGGTCATCTCAGGTGTCATCTTTCCAACAGTAACAAGGTTTTTAAAACTCTTAAACAAAAAAAAAAAACAAACAGAAAAAATGGCAATACCTTTCAAAAGACAAATTAGTTTGAGATTATCTACTTGATCGTGAAGATCTGTTAGAAATTTTGACTAGTTGGATAGTTTTAGTCTTCTAAATTACTGAAGCAGAGGCATAAGTGGGACAAAAATGCCAGAATGAGGAATGTAACATTCAATATTAGAACTATGACCTATGACCCAGCCTTAATGCATTATCCGTATTATACGGATCTGTATTTTCTCAAATCTGCTACAGGTACCATCTCCCTAATGCCTCTCTGCCCGCGCCTGCGCTAAATTTAAGTTCAGGGCTCTTTTTGCTCTTTATACTTAACATTTGTGACAGTCACGTGCATTAAAAAAAAACAAAATGAAGCGGACAAAATAAAACGGCGAACATATTCTTAATGACATATGCTTATGTGCCTTATTGTGGTTGTCACAATCTAATTGATACATATTACTTCATTCTTATAGACACAAATGAGCTAACACACGGGAAACAATAATAAACCACCACAATCTTTGCAAGATGGAGTTTGTTTAAATCCAGGCAGATTTAGATGGGGATATTCAAAACCACACATTCGAAAAAGCAAAGAAGCAGAATAAATGTGTTTGTTTTCTAAAACAACTCCTCTATTAAGTAAAGACTGATGACAACTTTCTCAGCTGGCTGAAAATAAATTTAAATAAATTCATATCCAATGAAAAGAAACAAGCTTAGAGTCAGCAACAACTATGTTAAATTTTATTTCTTAACTGTCTAAAAGTTCACATTTATGACAAATTTCTAAGGCTGTTTTACCCTCTACCATAACTGCAGAAGAAAGAAACTGCAGTGAGAACTAAAGATACCTTTTCGTGAAATGCTGTGATTAACCAGAGATCGACGTCGATGCTGGTGCCTCGCTTCTCCGCGCCGATGAACTGCAAGATATTGTCATGCTTCATTCCGGGCAAACTGTAGATTTCATATTCGTTCTGCCACGACTGTTTGTCCTTTAAACAAGAGAACACATCAAACCAAGTTCATACCACGATAATAAGAAGTACTTCCCCTGATAGAAGTTTCCTCCTATAATTTACTGTGTATTTGTAAATGATCTGTCAGAATGAGTAAAAACTGGGGGGTTTTTTGGCAATAGAGGATTTACGATCTAAAGGAAAGAAAGCACAGTCCATACTATTAACAGTATGAAGCTGATTATTTCAAAATTACAAATGTTTACCCTAATAACAATATTTATGCTACAAACTACTGACTTGACCCATACAAAAATAGGAAAAGCTGTCTTTCCTGATAGATATTACGTATTCACACAGAGTGGAAAACTGTCTGAAAAGCTTAAATTTGTTGTAAACAAACATCAGGTATTGAAAACAACATCAACCATCACAGACGGGAACCGCGGAAACACAAAGCTGTAGATCAGGACTGGAGTCTGCAAGTCATCACAATTTCTTTAGTCTGAAGAGCATGGTTCGATTTTTATATTTTATTAATCTACAAGAACCCCATAAAGAATTAGAAATAGGTTTTCCTTTGTTAAAAATAATGAACAAAGTCTCAGATTTCATTTGTTGGGCTGATGGCTGAAACCAGGCTAAATACGTGCCATTTATAGTAGAGTAAGAACCTACAGATGTATTTATTCAGCAAGTCAACACTTGGTTAACCATCAGGCAACACAAGCACATTTCTTCACCTCCAGCAGCAGTGGGTGTTTTTAATTAATGTAAAATCTATCCTAATGTCATTGCGTATGATCACTTTGTATTCTTTAACTAGACTGGATTTTAAGATTATGAGCACAAATCTGCTCTGAGATACGGCTTTCAGAAGGTACTTGCTGGGAAGTAAATATTATTTCACTTAATTGAGGCACATTTAGTTGGAACAATCACCTTATGGGTTTGCATTTCAGGACATTCCTTCCAAGTACAATTTCATTCGAAAAATATTAACAAATTCTTCTCAACTGATGGGAGAGATATGCAAGAGCTGCTTAAAACTATTCAAATCAAGTATGTATCTTTATGACTAGAAATATATTGAAACATGAATTCTGTGAAATTTATTTAATATGTTTGCTGCATTAAAATACTTAAGTCAATAAAACTCTACCTGCACATTTTTCAGCTCAAGACACTTCCTGCATTTAAGAGTTTCTTTGAGCTACCTAGATTTACAGTATATATTGAAAATTCTCTAAAATAACAGCCTCATATTGAGGCTAGGAAAAGCTGGTTTAGCATTATGACATTACAAGCGACACAGGACACTGAGAACTTTTGCTTACCTGTATAGGGAATATTTTGACCGCAACGTACTCGTTTAGTAGTTGAGCTTTCCATACGCATCCGAATCTCCCCCTGGCTTTGATCTCTAGCAACTGCAATGGCTTCAAACCCATCAACGGTGAAGGTGGTGGTGGCCCAGGATCCTGAAATCAGGTTAAAAGCATTAATTAATTTTGTTATTACACGTGCCATCTATGATGACAGCACTAAAAATAAAGGCTCGTAAACCCAAAGAGACTTGGTATCACATACCCACCCTCCTTGCAACAAATTTCCCCAAACAAACCAGAAATGAAACAGCAACCCTTCTCCACAGGAAAGAAAAATGAGACTGTGAAACATGCTCAGAATTCATGTGCAAGCAACAGTGTGACAACGGTTGCTGTATAAATCTGTCTAACCAGGTGTACAAGCACAGCAAAAATTAAGGAGTAAAGATAATCAGGCTTTACTTGTTACTTTTTTTAAGTGACAATTACAATGAGCACCTTCCAATACACTGAAGGGTTGGTTGGTTTGACATAACGTGTGACCTGTTTAATCCCTTAGCTCAATGGCCTGGTGACTTGACCCTACCCAGCCACCAAGTCCCCTTCCCCGTGATTGTCGCCTCACGCCCTGGGCCATCAGGTGGGAAGCAGAAGACGTCTCCACCAGCAACTGGGCTGGGGGCAGCAGCACTGAGCTGATGGGAAGCCCCTTGCTCCGCAGTTCCCACCCACTGGTTCAGCTCTCGCCAGCCATTGAGCCCACACCAGCACAGCTCCACTTCAAAAGCACCACTGCTAACTGGGGACATAAGGTCGCAAACCAATACATAGGCAGGCCACGCCGCTACAAGGTCTTCCAGGACATGGCAAACATTTTTTCATTCGGAAGCCACCAAACCACATGCACAGAGCAGACGTTTGGCAGAAGAAACCAAACACCATCATCTCCACAGTCACCCCTCCAAGCCACATGAATGGTGGTGTGAGGAACCTTCAACCCGCTGGTTCACTTCTACTGCTTCCAACCTTTGCTAACGTGGCTAGCCAGCATGTTACTGAAGTGTGAGTACTCAGCTGCACCCTGCAAACAGAACTGGAATTAAATTATAAGAGATTATCTGGTCGTATCTCACAGTATTTGTATTTACTGAGGGGCAGCCCAACAATTCCTTTTCAAATATGAGAGCACAAGCTGGGAAGTACAACAGCAAGTGAGACACAGCTTCCACACAGCTGCCCCTGTAACCACCAACCTCACTACACATTCGAGCATTTTCCTTCCCAGAAAGGGAAATTGTAAGAGCTTACTGAGTACCCTGCATTTTCTACTTTCCCCATCTCTTTCATATTCTGTATCATACACAGCATCTGAATATAACAAGTACATTTTCAACTTTATTGCTAAAGATGAGCTTCTTTCTGGGCTGTCCTTTTCTCTCCAACCCACCACATTAAATTAGCTTGTTTTTAATTAATGTATAATCTATCCTAGTATTACTGTGCCTGACCACTTCGCATTCTTTAACTAGACTGGATCCTAAGATTATGAATACAGCCTATTCTGAAATATGGCTTTCAGGGGGTACTTGCTGGGAAGTAAATATTATCGCACTTAATTGCGGCATATTTAGCTGGAACAATCATCTTATGGGTTGGTATTTCAGGACATTCCTTCCAAGTACAATTTCATTCGAAAAATATTAACAAATTCTTCTCAACTGATAGAAATGTGCGAGAGCTGCTTAAAAGTATTCAAACCAAATATGTATTTTTATGACTAGAAACATAAATAAATGTCACAGTGTTTATGTTTCAATAATGTGTTTGCTGCATTAAAATACTTATTTTAATTCAATAAAACTCTACCTGTACATTTTTCATCTCAAGAAATTTTCCAGCATTTAGGACTGCAGGTACATAAGCTTCGTCCCTACCATGAACAAATGCCTCTGCACCAAAGAACACCACCCTACACACGGAATCAGAGAAACTCGAGTTCTTCTGCCTGATCCCCATTTTCTGCAGTAAAATAAGTAAGTTCTGGGGTGCAGTGGTCCCCAAGCAGAATTACCAACGCTGTCACCACGAGATACAGCTCCACCTTCCTCCTCCTCCCCTCCCAAATTAGTTTAAAACACAATTTGTTCCTCAGTGCAAATTAGCCCAGAGAGTTGCCAACGTCAATGACATCAGCGTGGGGACAAACTGCTGGGTCACGGAGGGGATGAGGGGGAAGGGCTGCTTTTCACGGCACTGCAGGTCTATGGAGACCACAAAACTGTACCCCAAATCTCAATATTACATATGAAAGAAGAAAACATAGAAATGAAAGGTAGGTATTCGCTTTTAAACGATATCTACATTGAGAATACAACAAAAAAACCACCCCACCTAAAGTCTACTGTTCAAAAAAGCCTCCAAAACATATGCTTGGCTTTATTTGTTCCCATTACAGCTGTAATGCTGTTTTAAAGAGAAAGAATGAAAAACACTGGAGTAGTTGCTTCTATGAAATAATGAGAGTACTCAAGTATTTGAGCACTTCAGTTAGTAACATAAAAAAATCTCGTGCGTGTTAAAGACACATTTTCTGAACAACTGTGGGTTTAAGTATGCTTTACTATTGTGAGAATGGAGACAAGGGCTTCTGTATCCAACACAGGTCTTGGGTAGTTTAAGCGCAGGAATAAATAACCATTCTCTTTGAGACCTTATGAATAGTTACAAGTATCTAAAGGGTGGGTTTAAGGAGGATGGAGCCAGGCTCTTTTCAGTGGTTCCCAGTGACAGGACGAGGGGTAACGGGCACAAGCTGGAACAGAGGAAGTTCCGATCGGATATGAGGAAAAACTTCTTTAGGGTGAGGGTGCCAGAGCACTGGGACAGGCTGCCCAGGGAGGGTGTGGAGTCCCCTTCTCTGGAGGCTTTCGAGACCCGTCTGGATGCAGTCCTGAGGGATGTGCTCTGGGCAACCCTGCTTTAGCAGGGGGGTTGGACTAGGTGATCTCTAGAGGGTCCAACTCTGAAATTCCATGATTCCGTGAAAACAATACCATCCTTGAAAAAGTACGAAAAACTTTCACAAATATGCCAGCGATAGATGCCTAAAGTTGTTACATCAAAACTTCTGGTTTTAAAGTGGACAAACAACAATACAGAAAATGAAGTTTAAGAGCTACACTTCCCCTCTCGTGCTGCCTTTTGTCCAATGCCAAAGCCCTTTAGGAATACTTGAAATCACTGTCCTCCATTTGTAATAATTACAGTTACAAGTGAAACTAGAAGCAAGATGCCCAAATTTGCTCACAAAAGCCTGCTTGAACTTGTGAAAGAAATCCTGTTATTTTTAAGAATCCTGAGCACTGTGCAGCATCTGGGCATTTTTAACATCAGGCAGACAAGTTTTTGAAGTTGTGAACCTCGTGACTTGCCTAAATTAAGAGAACAATTTGTGGGAAGTAAACTCAAGTGTCACTTTGGGTAGTGGCTAGAACAACTCCCCTTCCTTCCCATACCCTCCACCCAAAAAAGCTGTCGGTATTTTGAAGCACACAATATAAATTTTTTCTCAGCCACCAAGGAGACAACCACTTAATACTCCTCAAAGATTTGATGAAAAAAATGACAGCATCTATCACTTGAGAGAAGGCAGTAACTCCTCGGTAAAAACCGGCCAGTGAAAACTCGTGCTTCTTACTTTCACATTAGAGCACAATACTTTTCATATATTCAAATTTCATATTTCCTAGAAAATTGTGGCATTTCAAAATATTTTCCCACCACCTTATATAGCAGCCTGCTGCGGTTCCCTGCACATTTCCCTTTCATGCCGAAACATTTCTATGAAGTCAAAACTTCCGGCATTCTTATGAAAAAGCAACACACCCACGCACACAAATCAAAACAAATCCTGATTTAAACCGGAAAGTATAATTGCCTTCTGTTAACATAACCAAAATGAATAGTTTTCCAGGTTTTTTCAGATTTTTTTTTTTTTTTTTTTAAACAACTTTGTTAAAATCAACAGGCTTTTACTCTAAAACTACAGGTACTATTTTTACCCAGAAACATTCCTGGACAATATTTTCAACTTGCTCTACTTCTAAGCAAAAATGTTTAACATGCCACAGGCATAATTATTTCTGTATGGTTTTTTAAAAATCATCTCTGTGGCGCCAAGGCTGATGATATAATGTGAGTACAGATATAACGTGGATATATTCATTTAACAGCTTGCCACAGCTGTTAAAATATATGGGCCCAATTTCCCATTCCCGAGCTTTCCCCGACCCTTCCCTTGGACTCATTCTGGTGCTTGTTTGACGACGCAGCAAATCAAGGCAATATGCTGTATTGTCAGAAAGCGTGTATGTATTTATTTTAAAAATCAGGTTGGTTTTCTGATAATTCAGCCTTTTGGTTCTGGTTTTTGTAGCTGGGAGTTGCAGTCAGCTGCCAGGTAGCGCGTACTAGTCATGCCAGAAAAAGAACAGAGGGAAAATACTCATTAAAGAATGGGAACTTCCAGGAACAGGTTTCCTTTAGCATCTTCCAGAATGGTTCTAAAGATCAGACAGAAGCTTAGCAAACATGAAACTATAAATCCATTAAAAATATGACCAACGGAACAGATTGTTTAGAGACCTGCCCCAGCAGAGTCCGTCAGCACTTGAACTTCTCTCCAGTCACGTCTCTCATACGGCAACTCAATCAGGTGATTCATCACGTACAAAGGGGAAAAAGAGACCAATTATCCAAACGGGGCTGTACATAGACACGTTTCTCTTTCCTGACTCCAAAATGTAAACAAATTCTCAGACTTCCAGAGCACACACAAGTTTTCTTTGTTAAATGGTGTGATATTTCCGCTTGGTTACATTTATTCTACTGCTTATATTGTGACTACGGTTGACAAGTTCTCATTGAAAGACTCTGATGACTATCTTGGCTGTTTCCTCCCCTTCTAGTTTGGGACTGGTTCATTTTCAACCAGATACTCTGGAAAGTTCAGATCCAAATACAGTAAAAGGAGTCAGAATTCTTTGATTTTGTAACTATTCCAAAATCGACTATGACTTGTATCAAACTGCATTTCTTTTATATGGCAACAATTTTTCTCTTTTTCCACCTCCATTTTATTGTACTTTGCAAACTTATTCCCCAAAGGAATATAAACAAAGTAGATACTTGTAGGCAGGAACCTTCAGCTTCTTCCCTAACTGAGATTATGCCATTTGAAGCAAAACAGTGACACAAACAGAAGGAACTCTGATAAACCTTTACAGACGCAAGATACTCCTGTCCAACCTGCTCCAGGTGACCCTGCTTTGGCCGGGGGTTGGACTAGGTGACCTCCGAAGGTCCCTTCCAATCCCAGCCATTCTGTGATTCAGAAAAAACTGAAATGGCACCATTTCTACTTTCTTCTAAATTACATTTACAAGACATTTCAGCTATTAATTAGAGACTTATAGACACAACAGAAATGGAGCATTCATATTACAACTCAAATCTTGAATTTTTCAATATTTGATTTAAAAGCCTAGCAATAATGACAAAGTTTCTGAATTAACAATTTTCAGTTGCTTGTAGTTTCACATGAGGCATCAGTAATTTAATACACATAAAAATAAACTTCTGGCCAGTGAAAAGTCGAAGTAGAGATTTAATAGTAAAAGAATATCTTCAGGCGATTTATTTCTCCAAGCTCCTGAATGACACAAAACCCCATCACACCACGAAGACCACACACCCCAAACATTTAGAGGCGTTTCACAGGTGGGAGATGACAAGAGATACCCAGGAATGGGACAGACGTGGGCAGGACGTGCCGGTCGCTTCCTGGGCATCCCACCACAGCCAGAGCCACGGTCCCCGCGGCCAAGGCTGCTCCAGCAGAGCCCCACCACCGCGCACACAGTGCCGCACCAGTTGGAACCCACACAAACCACTCCGTAGGTAAGAACCACAAAATGACTATTCCTGCTGCATTTTAACTCGATAGCCTAAGAAACTGCAGTAAATTTTAAGAAAGCTACAGACTGCAGACTAAATCTGTATTTTTAAGCCCCGCATGCTTACAAATTTCTTGTCTAAAATACTGAAGGAAAAAAAAATTTAAAAAAATGCAACTCATACCAAAATAACTTCTTACATGTCCACAGAAAGTTCCATAATCATGAACAAACATCAATGCATCTTACCTCAATCATTATATGAAAGGCGTGCTTGTAGAGAGGGGAAAAAACACAGGCAAAAGAAATTACTATTTATACCAAGAATGGGATGAAAAAACAGCTTTTAAGAAAAGAGACAAGAGAAATTGTTTGTGAATTAACAACAAAAACATTCTTGGGATAGCAATACTTTCTTGTATTCAGATCATTTAAAATAAAAAAGTCCATCATTGATATGTTAGCAAAGAAAAATGGGCAAAAAGGAAGATTATACAGACCTTTAGCTGAATTGATCTTACAATTAAAACCAGAATTGCCCATTATAGGTGCATACAGTGTCATGTTACTACAAATCAGTATATAAACACGTGCAGAAAATTAAACATCTATACAAACAGAAGTTATGCAAACTTATTTCTTGTCATGCTCACAAGTGTACAGTAGAGGGCAGCGTTGTATTTCTTAAAATGCACTGTAATTAGCTAGCTGTGGAAAGTGAAAACGTTTTAATGTCTAAGTTATAACTAAACCTTTAAAACAAATAGGTCATCATATAGTAGGTCTATATTACTAAATTTAATCTATATATCTGGCACTCTAGAGGTGTAACTAGAGCAAGTGATCTTGCAAACACTGTATTTAGTATATCTAAAGGGAGATTACAACATTAAAGATTCTTTCAAACAAGTCACATGAGCTTACAGACTGCGGAATGAAATCCATTCGAAAAACCTCAGTCCCAGAGCACTGTTACTGAAACTGAAAGCACATTTTAATGACACAAGCTTGTCTGTGTTACCTTCACCTCTTTTTTTTATTGAGCAATCTCGTTGCCACTCAAGCAGAGAAGCGCCAAGACACCTTTGTTCTCCTCCTGTACTTTTGCCACAGCCATTTTCTTTGTCCTTTATAATTTGATCAGATCTATGTTACAAGAGCGTGAAATTCGAACACCTGAAGTATTCAGCTGCCACATAACAGCCATCACCCTTTGTCTTTGCACTCAGGATGCTACAGAGCACATGGCCAACAAGAGGCTTTCCTCTGCGCTTGAAAACTGTCTAGAACACACTTAGCATTATCTAAATAATTAATAATAGAAGGGCTGAAGTATTTCTTGAAGGCTAGATTAGCTGGGAGTCAGATTTATAAATACTGTAGTAGAGCCTGCTGCCACTGATGGAGCACTCAAGAACACTGGAGCCCAACAGGAACATTCCTCCTCTCGCCGTGGTCAGCAGACCCCTGGAGATGAGGATAACACCCACACCAAGGCTCTGAAGCAGGTTTTGCAGGACTTTTAGAGCCTGCAAATATTTTTTGGGGCAATTCATAAAGGAACACTGCCCCCCCTCCCCAAAAAAAAAAAAAAAAAAAAAATCCCCACTACCCCAAACCACAAAAACACCACCTTAAACTGGTTTTGAGAGTGGCTGATCATCTTCACCTTCAAATCTCTGCGAGGTGGTGGTTCCAGCAGAACGGCAGCTATTCCGCATATACTTAGAAAAACTACAAGTAAGATTCTGCAGCACGAACTCCACAAACCACGAGCACCGTTACTGGAAGGACTTCTCCAAGCCCCTCGCATTCCTTTGCCAGAAACAACAGCCAAGCGAAATAAAGTATTACTCAATCTGTGACTCTGATAGGGAGCAGCTACTGAACAGAGTAACAGAAATATCTCTCTGCACTCATACTGCCACTAACTCAAGTGGTCAAAGAACTGACAATAACTGTTAAAAAATTAAAAAGCATTGCTTGCATGAAATAGTTATTAAAACATCTTTGCTGTGGCTGTAAAAAGATGTATTAGTCATTTTTGCAGGCCTGAAATTCTCCAGCTCCTGAGAATTATGTAAATACATCAGAATAAGGAAAAAAAAATACGTAAATCCAACCTTTTGCTCTTACCATAATGAGAAATTGCAAACATGAAACTCTGAGAAATGAGAGACCTCTCCCATGCCTCTGACTACTCTTTTAAGGGGACCAGCTTCCCCCAAACACAAATAAATTAGACATGCATGAAAATTTTCAAAAAGAGATTTATGCACATCACAGACCTTCTGATTTTAAAATCATTGTCCTTCCCTTCAGCCTACAGACCACCACCTCAGGCTTCAGCAGAAATGCAACAAGTATCACCAGTTTAAGCAGTATCAGGCTATTACAGAAATGCAAATACGGGCTTTCTTATTTCAGGAATCAATACAACTTTTATAAATAAAAATTGGGAGCAATTAACCCCCCTCAAAATAGCTATGATGTACGCATGAGTGTATATAAACACACCAACTTTCTACTTATACTGCCCAAGAACTAATTCTAAAGGTTTTATCAGTGATTAAGGAAATATTTGTGTTTGCAATATTTGTAACCCTTTAGACCAAAAAAAACCCCAAGCAGATTATTTGATGTACTAAAACTCAATTTAGAGAATAAAAACAACAAATATTTTCCAATGCCAACCATAAAAAATTTCCCCACTACTAACTCCTGTCACCTTTTTTTTGAGAACAAACCATTCCAGTTGCACACAAACACTCGCCAAACTCCTTGGCACACGTCTGGTGGCCTAGACCAGATGTCTGAGGTCAGAAACTGCAGCAAGGAGCAGTGCTTCTTTCCTTATATGTTATTTTCCTATTAGTTTCCAACACAGAATTTGCTTTTCCACTGCCACACACGCAGTCAGACCTGCAGTAAGTGGTTCAGAATACTTCTTGCATCTGCCCCTGCTAGAGATCTTTCTGCTTCATCATTATTCACCTCACATTATGTGATACTGTTTTCAATTCTGATTTCTTACAGATAAAACTGAAATATCAAACCCATGACACGGCTACAAAGACCTATTCATACTTGGATGTCTTCAGGAAAGGAAACACTGAAGAAAGGCTATCATGGTATGGCAGCGAAGGCAGTCATACCAAAACTGCCATCAACCAAAACCACAGTGGCTTTTGATGCTCAAAACACCACCTTTTGCTCAAAAACCAGAGGGACGATCAGCTCAATCTCACTTTGTACTTGCTATATATGCACGCCAATTGTTCTTAATTCTCGGTTCACATAGCAGATGACTTTGCAGACATGGGATGCTCTCCATCTGTATAGAACCAGTGAGGTTCACCCATACAGGGCAAAATAAACCCCAAAAATGACACACACTGAAGATTACTGTGTCCAATATAGGGAATACTGGGTGAAAAGCTTAAAGGAAGTGATAAATAGGATGTTGATAGTAGAAGATTTAGTTATATTTTTTAGCTCTATAATCCTCCTCTCTGAGAAGAGAAAGAAATGGTAATCTCTAGCAACTAAGCTTGCTTTTATGGACACTGTAATAGACAGGATCTGTCCATTCCAAGTTTTTAAATTTCTGGTAACGCCAAACAGGCCTAAATCAGGGCTTTCTTGTGCTTAGCTTTAAAAAATATGAAGCATCTTTGACCCAAGTAAATTTCAAACGTCTCAGAAGAAAGCACAAAAATAGGTTATGAAGAAAAATGACATTATGTGAATCTGTAAAGGTTTTTTTTTCCCAACCCTCTCAACATATGACTCTTATTTTAAAAACAACACAAAACAAAAAAAGCAAGCCTGTGATCCAATAAGATATTCATAACTCGGGCACTCAACAAAAAGTACAAGAGGTTAATCTCTCTTTGCACAGTACGGATGGAAAATGCTGGGAGCCACAGCTCTGTGAACTGATAAAACCCCAAAGTGTTACTTGTGTCAGTTCTGCTATAAAATAGGTTATGGTCCTATCTATCAGATGACAGAGTGGTAACACTACAGTTGTAATTAGCATTGACTGACAATTCTGGCCCAAGCTCAAGAAATGTAAAAAAATAAATGAGCATAACGTATCAACTCCCTGCCATCCGCATTTGTAGTTCTACCAGGAACATTAGTAGGATGCTGTGGGGAAATCTAAACTACACCTAATTTGAGAGTGAAAGACTTTGTTTGCAAAGACGGTAGAGTTTTTCAGTGTCCCTGGTGCTCATGAGTGAAAATTAACCAGATGAGAGTAACTCTTTTGATATAAAAATACACAGATTCAAGTACTTAAAATACTAATCCATTTTTTTGTGAACTTGATCAGACATACGAATATGTTTGCCGCATGATTAAATCAAATATAAAGAAGGAAACAGTCCTTTCAAACTGTTTTACATATACACATATGTATTTAGCAAACTTACATTTGTTAATAACTCATTAAGAATTTAAAGAGTGACAGATTTTATAAAATTTGACAGCTTTCAGTAGCTAGCACCCCACACAGTGAAGCGAGGCAGGCAGTTACCAGTACAACCCAGAGCCAAAGCAGTAGGTAAGCCAAGACTTCGGGGAGCGGCAGGAGCGGGGACGGGTCCCTGCACTGGCAGTAGCATCTGGGAGGACACAGCTCTGCCCTGCCTGTCCCGGCCACACACCGCGGGACCCGCCGGGCACGGCCACCTCCGGCACCGGCCAGGAGCATCTCAGCAGCACCCTACTCTAGTTGACCCCCTTCTACACTCTACCCAAATACCTGGAAGGAAGCAAGAATGAAACAGATAAGGAGCAAAAATACCTACTGCTTTCCGATCTGAAACCAGACTACTAATTCTACTACCTGAAATCTAAAAATAATTATTTGTCCATTCAATGGGAATATAAAGTGAAGTTAATCCCCACAGCTGTGAACCGAGCTCAGTTAGTGTAGGGACTGCCTGCCTGGTATGCGCACGGACCATGAAGCAGTCTTACTTTCAAAAGAAAAATGAAGTTGTTTGCATTTTCTCAGATGTTTGTCCTTTATATTTCACTACAGGTTCAAAAATTTCTTCTAGCATATTTCTTCCTTTTTTTGAAATATTCCAAACAACATCTTTCTCTTTTGCTGATTTTTTATTTACTTATCCCTTCTTCCTCTACTTCTTCCAAAATGTCTCATTCTTCAGTGTTTCCTCATCTTTATCTTTTGTGTATTCCTCACCTACCCTTTAATTTCCACAGAAAGATCAGTACCAGGGCGTACTGCACCCAAGTACTCCCATCGCCACCCGGAATAAACCAAGTAATTGACATACAGATAAAGGTTATCTCCTACAGAAACATCCTTGTTTTTTAGTGAGTATCTGCTATATGTCTGATCTATCCATTCTACCATTTGCTACAGAAAGATTTAGAAAATAATCCATTCGCCTACAAACTCTACTCATGCCCTAATTATTAAATGTAGTATTAATATTTAATATATTAATTGCATAAATATTTAAATGTTTGTTTCATGGTTACAAAGTTACTAATACTTTTCCCTCTCTTCCTGCTTCCTCTGCCTCCTGTTCAAATCAGCTCTAATCAAATTTAAAGTGGGAAACACTGCTCTGCTGCATATGGGAGAATATTCATACGTTCTATTTCCATAATAATTTCATTTCGTTTTTCAGGCAGAAGTAGCTTTTCCTGACTTTCCACATCAAACCTTAATGCCTATTCACCACAAGATAAGAAAATGTCATTACACCATAACTAGCTCAAGCACCAACATATACTTATCCCAAGAGATACAATCTGAGCATTAACAAAACAGGTTATTACCCTATTTATTAAAAATTTATGACGTGTCCACTCCTGTACCAAACATAAACCATGCAAGAAGAGAACTGCACTAAACGAAGGAAGAATATCAAAATTCAAGTTCTTGATACCTCTCACATACTTAACATTTGCTTGCTTTTCTGCCACTTTATCCATTGCTTATTTAATTTCTTTAAATCTAGAAAGGAAATCACATGCTGAAATTATTGGCACAATATGAGTTTGATCTTACAGTGAAGGCTACTACGTTGACATGAAGTCCCAAGCACATAAAATTGAGATGGATGAAATAATTATGCTAACAGATTGCATGAAGTTTGAGGATCTGCAATACTTTCCGCAAGGACAGGAAACATACTTTTTTCTTCTAAATTATGTTCTTTTCATTTGGCAAGAACATATGCCCACTGCCTCCCCCCAAATTTTTCTTCTCTCTTACTACAAAACTGAAACCAAAACGCTTTTATTTATCAACCACAGCCAATAATGCTTCCTGGTACACCCTGGAGTCAAGCAGGAACACTGAAAATATCACAGAGGCTGGCAGTACGGAGCAAATGCTTATCAATCTTTTTTAAACGCAATCCTACCAAAAATAACAAGTGTTTAAATTCTACTTTATCATAAATAGCATCAGCGTATCATCACTGTATATTCTGAGGGGTCACTGCACTGAGTTCAGGAGCTTAAGTTCAATTCCTACTGCAAAAACACACGTTTTGGGGGCCCTGGGCAAGTCGCTTCTCTCTCCATTTCCACCACCACATTTTGTTAACCTTTCCTACTTCAGTCTGAAGAATTTGCCACCTTAACTCTTTTCATAAAGGCCTTCTAATCTCAATTTAATCTCCAGACATAACTGAAAGAAGAGGAATTCCAGTATTAGTCTGAATTACACCTACAGAATCAGCTGGAGCCTGACAACAGCAGGAACTACGCACATGCAGCCAGAAAAGGTTTGTTTTGATGTAAGACAGCCAGTTTACATTTCAAATTTGGAGACCACAATCTCATAATATTTTCTAAGTAAAACACAAACACTGCTAAAACTGAAACATTTGAAGACAAAACAGAAAATACATAAACAAGGAAGAGGAAAAAGATGAGAGGAATCACAGTAGGGCCACGAGCTGAGCTGAGCGCTGGAACTACACTTCAGCTAAACATTTTCTTTACATTTTCTTTAACTGATACCTGTGTCCCAGTTCCATGCTTTTTTAAAAATAGCTAAGCTTCTACTAGGCACTATTTTCTATTCACAGCAAATTGCCATTACGAATTAGGGTGTCTCCTTAGTTTTTGTTTTATGCTAAGCATTACATAAAGCTCAACCGTAAGTACCTGAGCTGTACACGACTTCCAGACAAGTGGTCCTTTTAACTATGTGGGAGTAAAAGCTTCCCACAGCTCTCCAACAATACTGCCTCTCTGACATCTGAAGTTCTGTGTTTAGTTTTTCTCCTCCCAAACACACAGATGCGTAAAAACATTAAGTAGTTGCTCATACGTTCATCAAATAGCAATTAAAGGAGATAAAGCTATTTAAGTACAGCTTAATTTTCTGCTTTTGCGGCCAGCGAGCGTTAGCACCCCTAAACCAGGAAAGTAACAGAAAAATTCAGCCATGTGACAGATGCCCGCTCCTTTCTCTCCTCTTCAGAAAATGGTTTTACCGTTCAAAAAAAACACAAAATCATAATGCAGCGACTTACTTGGGTTGGAACGAGCACTGGAGGATACGCCAGCTTGTGATGTCTGTACATCCAGAACGAAAAGAGCACAATCACGGCAATTCCCATTATAGGCACCAATGAATAAAGCAAGGTATTGAAGAGAGGTGGCTTAGGTGTAACAGGATTCGAAGTTGCTGAAGAGAAAAAAAAAAAAAGCGATGGGTTTTAAGAAACAAAAATCATCTTTGAAACATCTAGAATCCTAATTTCCTAAGAACTCTTACAATCAGCACAGGAGGCTAACAATACTTGATTAAATAGTGTACTCTAACAGAAACAGACACATATTTAAAAGGCAGCATTTTGGAAAGCATAGAAATAACTTAAGATTGCCAGATTTACACATCAGCACATCTAATTTCTTTGTGCTTCTAAGCTCTGCCTACCTACAGCGTGCAAGAGGTGTATGTATTTTAAAAAGACTGCAAGAATGCCATCACCTAGTGAATAAAAAGAAAAATCAATACAGAGGTTTAATCTTTGGAATATATACAATAAAAAGCCATTAATAAGTAGAACAGGCCAGAAATAATCTGCCAACATTTCTATGCGCTGTTGATTTGCTGAAAGTAAGAGTTCTCTCGCTGAAGATGACTCCATGGACCTCCAGAACGGCTCCAGAGAGGCCTCAGTTCTGAGGCAGCTGGTGCAGGGGCAGCCACAGAGCCCTGGGGCAAAAGAGGTTTCATGCGAGTGAAGAAGAATGTCAATTACTGCCTTAGCAGTATCACTGGCAAAAATGACAAGAATACCTCTTGGGTCAACAAAGGCTATTTTAATCCCATGGAAAATGTTATTTAATTTCATAAACAACTTCCTCTGGCTATTTGGTACACAAGACATTTGCTGTTTTCAGTTCAGTTATTAACATTATTCAGTTTTCCAACAAAGATTAGATTCTTGACTGGAAGAAGATATGCAAGAATAATCAAATAATATTTTAGTTATTGCTTTTTAAAACAATTATTTAAGTCTGGCTATCTGATTTTCTTTGTAACCTGGGAGGAAATTCTTTCCCCCTTTTTAAAGGTTACTGTGTCAATTTACAGAGAAACTCAAAGGTCTAATTAGTTTAAAGAAATGGCGAGAGTATTGTTTCAAGAAGAGGAGCGTTCACAGGCTGCTACACACGTATAGGGATGATATGGCTTTTAGCCCAATGATTTATAGACTCTTACAGAAGCTTAACTATACAATTAAGGTAAGATTTGACAGTAACTTCTGTATCTTAAAACAGCCAATTATTTCAGATTATCCTTCCTTCTCACCCTCGGAAAAGAGCTGAACTACCTTTTATCAATTTAAATTACTTCTAGTGTAGAGACCTTTCAAAATTGAAGAAACGAACCGGCAATTTTCTCGGCTCTTTATGTGAATGCACACAGCGCTCTATCATCTGGGAATCAGAAACCTTCTGGCAGGAAAAACTGACCACAACATGCTGAAAAGCCTTATCTCCTGAACGTGCACGATATTAAGTATTTCTGAACTCTGCTAAGCAGCTCCTTCACAAATGCGTTAGTCTAACTTACGTTGCGTGACCTCCATTTCTGGAAAATAGAAGAAGCGTTCATTACACATGTTGCCCTCACAACAACAGAAAAACACTTCAGGGCTGTCTTTCTTCTCTATGCAATCATTCCTATAAAAAATAATAATAAAAAACTTATTAATCTTAAGTTAGGGTTTTTTTTTTTTGTTCAAAAGAAAACATATGCTCGTATTTAAAACTTGAAGTGAATTTTTTTAAATCATCCAGGATAACATACTGCACAAGTAAGAGTTAAATCTGAAGAAACAAATTAAAATTTTATATTTTATATTGCAATGAAGTATCATTAAAACAGAAACAGCACAGACAAAGTTAAAGAAAATCACCAACAGGATACTGAAGAACACCGTTCACCATCTAGATTTAAACAGGACAAACAGCTAGTGTTTAACCATAAACTCACAGTACAGGGTTGCATCGGTTGGAGATAAGTGGGGAGGAGAATTTTTAAATTTTATTTTGTTTTCAGAATTTCCCCTGCCTACATTATGCTTAGGGACAGGGCTTATTTCACTTCAGGGCTTATTAACTGCAGGAAAGGAGTTCTTTTAACAAGTAAGTTGAAACTACTCAAGTCAGGAAAGAAAAACAGGCGTCGTGCAGGAGACAACTTGACTGAAAATCCTGCAGAAATAGTTGAGGGTTTTAAATACAGCTCAAGATAGTAAAAAAGTTTGGGGTTCATCTTCAAAAATTAGGGTTATTTTATAGAACCAGCTATTACAATTCCCCCCATACCGTAACCTCCATAAAAACATTTATTCTTTGATGTTCTTAATCTGCTGCTGTTTGGAGTTCATCATACTGTAACTCCCTGTTCAGTAAACCACTCTTCACTCCCAGAGATAAGATTTAGTTTAATGGATATTGTAGACAAACAAGGCAGCATGCATTCTTATGATGAGTTACAGTTAATGAGGTCTTAGAGCCAGACACATTTTTACTCAGTTTTCAACTATTTCCTTACTGTCCTTCCTGCATTTTATTTCTTCTTTCAACTTCTTTTCTTTGCTCAAGGGAGAATTTAATATCATTTTTTTTTTTCGACTGTTCGAAAGATACATGTGGAACTAGTGGCATAACAATGCTACAGAACCTAACTGAAAAATCAAAAAATCCTATTTCCATCCTAAAAGCGTAACATTTAGCAGAAATAAACTTTGTTTAGAAATTGTAAATATCCCCAATTCTTCTGCAAAGATACAACTAAGAATGGATTAAAAAAAAAAAAAAGCACTTTCCCATCCTAAGTGACTTACAGTTACTAGATACTAGCAGCAACAAATAAGATCTCTTTAAAATTGTCCTTCGCCTTCCAGCCTAGCTGAATTTCAATCATGCTGTGCAAGCGAGCTCGCAGATGCTTTGCTACGTCTCTGAGAAAGAGAAATCAGAACTACTTTCAACTTAGCTCTAAACTGTCATTAAAGGAGAAAACGTCCTAGTGTGTGGGGAACCTTTATTTGGTAGAAATGACTATAATGATTTCTTCTACTCATTCAACACCTAAGAAACACAAAAGGAAAAATTTCTAAAATATTGCTAAAATTAAATTCTAAATAAATTTTAATGAAGATCTATTATGCATTTATTTTCTTAATTCTTTCCCTTTCCATACAATAACTGTTTTGGTCAAATAAAACTTAGTACAGTACTTCAAAGAACTGCAATACCATTTCTTAAGAGAGTCATGACCTTTATTCAGCCGGTATCTAACCGACCTCAAGTCCTGCTGTTACTGCTCATGGGTACTCGCTAGACCATCTGTTATAAAAAAATGACTGGAGTTTTAGAATATTCAGTGACTCTGAGAGCTGCCACTGAGGTGAGCTTTTTAATAAACAGGCAAAATACTTCCAAATTTAAGTAACGAGCAGGTGTTAAGAGCAACACTCCCACTCCAAAGACTTTGGAAAAGTGAACTATAGAATTTTGCATTTCTGTTTCAGTAACTATACTTGCATTGTTTGGCAATAACAAGTCATTAGAGTAATTTACTCTTCACAAAAAAAGAGTAAATTAAACACCTGTTTTTTAATATCTAGTAAGCAAATAAGAAAGCAAAACACGCTATTCTGCAAAAAAGACCAAGTACTTAGATGAAGTCAGGTCCCTAAATACAGGTAATTGAGCAAAAAAAATAAAAAAAACGCCATGTGTATGCATGTGTGTCTAAACCCAAGATAACTATTCACAGACTACAGCATTATCATTTGTCTTAAGTACTGTTTGTAGAAGGCAGGATGTATAAATTAAGGGCAGACAGAACAGTTTAAAATTACAAATAAATTTAAAATCTATAGGAAAACTCACTTACCTGTCATAACAATTGATGTCATCTAGCCAGCAACCTTGCTTCACAATTTCAATTGATCCAGAAATATTCTTCCATGTAGCAAAACAGTGTCGTCTTTTATCTTTATCACCATAACAAGGTTCAATACCACTGCGATTTGTTTTATCTTTTTCCCAATTAGCATTGTAGTAGATACACTCCTGTGTTTCTGATCTGCCAAGTATGGCACCTTTTAGGAATGAAAAGTAAGTCACAATTAAATGGCATTCTGAAGTACGAGACATATGAACAGTCAAAACCAGGATGTACTAACATATCATACACCACTTGCATCAATATGCCCTATTCCCTCCTTTTTTTTTTTTAAATAAGGAAATAAAACATTAAAAGTTCGCAAGCATTCCAAGTGTTGAAACATAAAACAAGGATCGTCCGTTAAGTCAAACAGTGACTTGGATAACTCAGCAAGATTTGAAGAAATAAAGAACAAGTTATGGCAATACTTTTCCCTGAACAGCAACAGCAGAGAAAATTTAAAATACTGATCAGTAAAGATTTAATTATAATATTAGCCAAACTTTAAGAAGTTTTAGCTAGTAGAATTTATAAAAGGCGATTTTTGTTTCTTGTTACACGTGCCAAAAAAGCAGTTAGTACTTCTTCAAAACCTAAACCCAACTAATAAATTCAGTTTAAACCATCAACAGCTCTTCCCCTAGCTTTCATCTGTGATGTAGCTTAACACAAAGCACTGAAGTATAAGACACGCTATGCTAAAATACTATCTTTTATGTCGTTCTGATTTGCCAAGTGAGCAACTGGAATTGAGACCAGTAGGTGTGAGACAACGGTCCCTAATCTCCAAGGACAGCACTGTTTTTTTGCTGCATGATGCCACCCAGTCAATCAGCTGGAACACAGAAGACATGAGGTCTTTGCCATAACTCAATAACCAAGTGATTACACGCTCCCAGGTCCAGGGCCACGTCTCCCCTTCCCACAGTGCGTGCCCAACATCCGCACTGGGACCAACCACAATGGCTGGTGTGCAGGCTTTGGGCAATAAAAGCCAAGCGGTGTTTGGAGGCCAAAGCACTGATAGAGTCTCTATTACACATGCTGGTGAACCAGAAGGAACTAGCAGACTACCTAACCTACCCGGATAGCGTGATTTTTATTTTTTTTGGTCAGCCCAATATCCTTAAAACCAAAACTTTCTGAACTTTTGAATTTAATTTTGTCTCTTAAATTACAAATGTAATTGATTCATCGATGCCTACTGACAGCCTACAGCAAAACTCAGAAAAATTTAACAGACTGAGGGACCTCAAAGTGGAGCTAACTTCATAGTTTTAATGTGATATGAAGTACCAATCTGGTTTCTCCAAAGGTAAAGGGTTGTTAGGATGCAAAACTGTTAACAAAAATAATGGAAGGGAGGAATAACTGGCTTTTACTTCTGTTTTTATTTTATCAAATACTGCCAAGAGAGTATCATTAATCTTCATGCAAGCTTCATCATTTAACACGTATTCAAAACATGGAAAAACCAAAACAGAAAAAGAGAAAGGGAGATGGAAGAGCTAGAGAGTCAGAGGACTCACTACAAAATTGAGGAGGGGTCAGGAAGATGACAAAGCACCTTTACTTTGCCTGTGCACCCACTGGATATTTTGAAGAGGGATAGGTACATTAGACATCACGCTGAAGATCAGATTTAAACAGAAACGGTCTTCCACAGTAGTCAGTTTTATGTCTGTTTATTTGTATCACTCATTACCTCCTTATTCACATATATTCACCGTGATTTTGATGCACCAGCTATTGTCTGTAGCCATACCCGTAATGCTGATTCTCCTACGGGAGGCTGTAACAAGCAGGGCAGCTGTAACCCTGACTTCTTTTGTGGGATGAAACCTTTGTCATTCAGGCACCCTACCCAACAACTGACAAGAGGGTAATTTTTCTCACTAAACAGACCCGACTCTACAGGCACCCAAAAAAAGTTGCACCTCTCAGGGTAACGAGAATGATTTCAAGCCGACAATTGCCGCAGCCCTCTCAGAGCTCAGCACTGGACGTCAGAGCTGAGCGTGGCGCTGACCACCCCAGGCATCCCACATTGCCACCTTCAGAAACTTCTGACTTTGACGCATTCCCAAAATAGGCAGAGGATGCTGCTGACGCTTTTTGGGAAAGAGCCTGGATGTTCAATGGGAGAAATGCACTAGCCAGCTGGTAACACTGCGAGATGCAGCATGTTAACTATTATAGTCTTTGTGCTGCGATGGCCTGACCTTTACAACTCCCAGCTATGGCAAGAAACAGATGAGGCAACAGATTGAACAATTTGGTTCTGTCAGTGCAATAAAGCAGAAGTCCTGGATTTCTCTCATACGTGCCATTCCTTTTCTTCTGCTGCCAAGCCTAGCTTTGAAGGACCACAGACAAGCTGAATTCGATAAAATTCAGAAGTGACAGTAAAATTAACTTTGCACAAATGCTTTCCATACACGCCTTTTCTGTAGTCAAGGTTTCTTATCCATTAATGCTCTGAATAGGTTCGACCTACCCTACTGGCCAGCAATTACACTGTTGGGTTAGTGACTTTGGATCCGAGTGGAGCATCTAACCCTAATACCTTCTCTAGGGGCTGAGCAGGCATTCGCAATAGGTCTGCCTAAACTAAACTGAGTACGGACAAGCCAGGACAATCTTGGTTTAACCTTTCGAAGTAGAAAAGCAGGAACATGGTGGGAGCAAGGGAAGAAGCAAAGGGGAAACCACACAGAGAAGGCAGCATCTGCGTACAACCAGCCCCGCCACCCCCTCCACAAGAATCACACTCTTATAGAGGAGGAGGGCAGCTGGCACTTACAACAAAAGCAAATTTATGGGGGCCCTAGTTTAGGCACAGTATGTCCATAATAAAACCCCGATACCCATTTTGAGTGCTGACAAATTGTTTTCACATAAAATTGTCAGGTCTTCAGGAAATCTATTACTGCATCTCAAAAGGCCAAATAGTGCTGCTGAAAGAAGCCATGAGCAAAGCACCAGGAGTATCCTATGGACTGAACTTAAGGTCTGAAAGCTTCTGAGAAGAAAACACATTGAAAAAGCAAAGAATATTCAAGTATATAATAGAGTTTAGTTTCGGCATGTTAAGACAGATCACATTTAATATATGCTGTTATCATATTGCAGCGAGCGTGCTGCTGTACCACTATCCATTTGTGTTCATCCACAACAGCTGCAGCAAGAAAAGAAACCCAATATTTGCTACTGAACTTCTGAACCGCTGTTAATACAGGATACACTGTAATTGTTAGCAGTACAGCAAGCAATTTTATTAGCGTGTACATGGTCAGTCTGGAAAACCTCACCTTAGTAGGAATGTGAAAGACTGGCTACCATTTTTTCAAGCAGAAAGACAACATGAATGCCTGAAAAAAAGAAAAATCTAGCCCTTTTTTTTAATTAAAGAGAGGGGCAAACAATGAAATCTATGCATAGCTAATAAGAAGGATTATACTAGCACAGCCATAATTTAGAAAGGGATTACTGGAAAAAGATACTGGGTGAAATATGAATTCTCTACTACAGATACCACTACGTTACACCAAAAGAGACAAAAAAGAGGGATATAAACTTCTGGGAGTTTATCATCTAGCTAGTAAACCTGGAACTGAGCAACACAACTGTATTGGTCTGTAGTGCTGGAATGGCTTAATGACATTTTTAATAAAGAGTCTGAAAAGTGATCATGATCTCCTCCCTCATTCCCTGAGAAGACTTCAAAACTGTGTCCTACTCCTATCCCCAAATACTGCTTTTGCAGCATATTTGATGGGTGTCACCACATAAAGACACAAAGGCTTCCAGTAAAAGGGAACATGAATCTGTGATTCCTTGATGATTTATGAATTCCAAAACAGACCCAAAGAGACCTAAAACATCAGCTTGGAAAAACAGCCTCCGTCTTCTGAAAGCCAGTCTATGTATGTAGCTTGCTCTGATGGGCATTCCCAAAGTGAACCCTAACACATCCTGCACTAGAAGGCAACTAAAATTAGAGTTTGAAACATTTCTGCACATCTTCCAACACTAGACAGAACTACAAACTTCTTTCCCATCTAGTATGTTCCCGGGATGTACATACTCAAGCTTGAGGTGCAAACGGCAACACTGAAGTCTGGAAAGAATAATTACATCTGCATTTCACCGCTGCACAACCGACTTGGACAAGTCCATTATGCCGTACTCGAACTTGATTCTATTATAAGCACTAATGAAGTACTGCTAAGGAGTTACATGTAGAGGAATACTCATGCGATAGAAAAGAAAAAAAGCCCTTTTCTGTTTCCTAGAAAACGTAGTATATAAAGGAATGAAAAGGTGAAATTCAGTCTGGCAGCTATGTATATTTATTGTAGAAAGGTTACTGAAACTGTATTATGTTTGAGATGAATTTGAACTCTTTCTGAGCATTGAGATCAACATGTAAGGAACACGTAAGGAATGGAGTAGTTGATTAGAATAAACTAGTTATGCAGAATGGCCTGAAGCACCCCAGGGACTGGACACCGTGCGTTGCTTAGCAGACAGAACAGCCCATTCGCTAGAAGATGTAATGCACTGTTGTAGGGAAACAAAAAAAGGACAGAAAACGTAGCATAGATAGAAAAAGCACCCTGCAAAAAACCTTCAGTTACTGTACAGGTATCTTTTTCAAGTACTTGTCTCTTTATATATTATTCTATTTGTTTCCACAGTGATCTCATACACACTTTCTAGACCCACAAATCTATCTAAGAACAGACTACAAACATATACTAAAAAGTCACAGCTTTGATGTTTCTGCAAGCAGTGAGTGGGGTTTTATCATTCTGTATTTTTTTCTGATACCACCCAGGGGAATGTTTCTCAAAGGAAAAAGAAAAGAGGTTATTTTCAACCTAATAAAGCAAACTGAGTTACAACAGAAAGAACCTATTCTGTCCTCCTTATACACACCAATATGTCCCCAAACATATTTTACTGATCTTTAGACAAGTATTAGTCCTATTATCATTGTTCTTAATACCCGCAGGTCAAACAACAACTGTACTTCATATAAACTGAGCCAAAGTACATTCATTAAATCCAAACACAAGAGCAATTAAGTTAAGCAATGCAAGAATCAGGAAAGAGATAAACAAGACAGCAAAGCAACAAATCACCTGAACTGTTGTCACACTGCCTTACACAGAAGATGCTCATCTTTTCAGGCTAGAATTTCTCATTATCATTCTCCTTTTCAGCCTGTTCCACCAAGCCTGCATTATAGTTAATCAAAAAATCATTGGGGAAGAACAGAGAAATGCCACCAAAGCGCTGCACCTCTGCGCAGAAGTCTGCAAGACTTAAGACCTTTCAAGAAGCTGAAAGGTTCATCTTAAAAATATAAAAACTGACACGATGTCCTAAAATGCTCATTTGGTTTCCCAAAATAAAGTTTACAAACAAAATAAGTGAGTTTGCAACTCAACATGGGTCCTACAATAAACTTGGAAGTTTTAGTGTAGCCTTTTGTATAACAACAGTTACCTTAAACTTCGATTCTCCAGGGTTATAGTATGATGGGAGGAAGGAATATCAGGACAGCAATATTTGCTTAGCTATGTCATCGTATAATTTGAAAATACTTCAAATTTTTTGCAGTTCACACCTTGCCAAAATGGGAAACTTGTACGGATGAGCCTGCTCTCTAGCCGAGATGAACACTTCTGAAGAAGAGCTTTCCAGAAGAAGACTCCAGTGCTGAAAAACTGAAGAATGATCTACCTAATGGCACCACACTGTGTCTTAAGAGCATAGGCTCATAATATAGCGGGAACTATGGAGGATGATGTGATCTACAAATAAGAAATACAACTGAGAAATGAGGGGAAGGAAAAAAAGAAACAAGAGAAGAATAATAACACTCCACTATTACATTGTTAAAAAATTGCTTGCAACCCCTTGTTTGCTAGATGGACAGCAACAAGAAAACAAACACTTTCCTACTAGAAATGCGTCTTCTGGATTTAAAGGTATCAGCTCAGAAGGTAATTAAAAAAAAAGTCAGCTGCTATAACCATATGGTATTTTATATTATATCTTGGTTTACTTAAAAAAATTATAGCAAGTGTGAATAGAGATTCTATACACCATCGACAAGATATTGAACCATTCATCTACTTCTGAAGTTAGGCAACTCAAGAACTGTTAGGTATCATCTTGGATCCAGGAGAGCTTCTAAAACAGAATCGGGTAATACAAATATTTTACTTCGGAAATGCATCAGACAGCGTGCATGGTATTTGATCCCTATTGGCCACAGATACACAAGCTGGTGTGCCCTGGCAATGGAAGGTGCAGTTAGACCAGTCATTAGCTTTTTTTCTGACATTAAACAGTCAGTGCACACTGCACTGGTCTTTCTGAGGCGAGCTACAGAACTAATAGATACCTGAAGAACTCTGTACACAGCTTGAGTAGATCATAATTTCTCTTCAGGGTGCAAGCCACAGGCCAGAACACTCTGACATTCTTTATTTCATCAACACTTCAATTTTACAGTTAAGTTCCACTTAATATTTAAAGGCACTGCAATACTGTAGTTCTAATAAGACAGATTTGGCAGACTTAAATATCATAAAACTTACGTATTTTTTTGAACAGAAACACCACTTCAGACTAAAAAAAAAAAAAACAACTATCCATACATGACCTGCAACACAAAATCAGATACAATCGAAAGAACAAAATAGGATTTTGGAATCTGTAGAAGAGATGCCCTTAAAACATGCTGAACACCCAAGATAAAAGAAACTCTCTACCTGTGAATCCCTGTGCAAGTGAGGCCACTTGACCTTTCACAGTTCAAGCTTCAGTAATTAGCCAGATTGAAGAAACGTGTGCATCTATAAAACTGTGAACTCAGTATGATGACTTCTCCAGACGAATATCTAAGAGAAGCTATTGAACTTTTTATTAATTTAAACAAAGAGCCACAATTTTCTGAGATTATTCAAGTGCTGGTGGCAGGACTAATGGAAAGCATCTTTAAAAGGTGAGGCCAAAATTCAAGAAAAAGGATGCAAGTAAAGATAAGGAACCTGTTACAGTTTGATTGTTAGTTTGAGAGACCCCACGGTACCATCTCCATCTGAGTGATTAAAGAAGATGGGATTAAGGAGGCAATCGTGAGACACGGAGTACTCTGAAAGAGGCCACTGCAGGGAGAGTAACAGTGGCATCTAAATCTCACTGAACTCTTGCTCAAGGAAAAAAAAAAAATGAAGCTGAAATTACTTTTGCAATATGCGTTCCTCCCTGCAGTCCCTTCAAGCAGTTTGCCCGATTGTCAGAAGAAATGAATGAAGTCATAATAGGATTTTGTAGGGAACTTCCATTTTCTGCCTTGTACTTCCGGATATCTTATTTAAGACTGGATTTAAGGAAGTGGGGAAAAAAAAAACCAAGGCTCTGGCATCCAAGTTTTCCAAAATCATTTCAGAGCAAAGCACATGGCAGAAAATGGAGAAAAAGGGTCAGGTGACATCTATGGTCTTTAGGTAGAAATTAAGGTGCCAGTAGTGGCACAACTGGCATCTACAGCATCAGCTAACTACCTCTGAAATAAAGATTGGCATCCTCCGTGAGTCTCCAAAAATTTCAAGTTAATATAAGTGGTATTTTTCACACTTCCTGACTTCAAAGGAACACACTAAGACACAGACTGATGTTTTCAAGTTCAAACATGCCATTCCTGTCACTGCAAAGTGTGAGCTGCACAAAAAGAAAAACTCTCTCATCTACTGTCTAACAATTTTGTAGGGGGGAAAAAAGCTTGAAAGATTCTGTAAATTGTTTGGTTTTTTGAAGCACAGCCATGGGACTACACTCACATCATATATGCTGGTAGCTTCTACAGATGTTACTGGTCAAATATCCCCTCCCCAACACAACAGAGACGGTATTACAAGATGATAAAAATCCATCATAAGTAACACAGGGTTCAATACTCACCAGAAAAGTTTAAATTCTGCAAGATTCAGGGTCAAAAAAAAGAAACAAAAATAGTGCCAAACAGACACTAATGCTAGAAATACACACAGTTTCCAATTAGGATTAACCTCCTCTCCCTAGCACAAAACCCCAAACACAGCAAAAAAAAAAAAATCAATCACTATAGAAAATAATCACAGTAGCTGGCCTCAAAGGGAAAGTCGTTTCTGGTCTGTCAAGATTTAAACAGAAGTGAAAAAAGGGACATGGCACAGATGAGAATGACAATGCTTGTCTTAATGGGTCCCTTCCCACCACTCCTCCCAAGAATACCTGCCCTCAATACTGAATGCAGGTTGGAACGTACAAGCAGAACTCAAATAAAAACTCAATTCAGTTTGCGATTAAAAACTTGAAAGCTGGGGTTCTGCTGTACCCTGACTATCTAGGTGGTATCATCTACAACTGTCCCTGGATGACGCTTAGGTAAGGCAGCTGCTCTTGAAGTAGTTAGGGATGCTTTCCCATTGCACACATGTGAGTAACACCATTTCCAGCCAGAATCTTAGAATGCTGTTATTAAACTAAAAAAGTAAGGCTTCACTTCACCGGTAGGCATATTCCCAAACTAAAGCCTGAATAAACCACCTAAGGATATCAAAACTAGATGAGGAAGATATGAATCGTTTTGAAGGATGACTATCATGCTGGTGGTGGCAACTAGCAGAATTTCTATTTTGAGGCCAGAGAGGGAGTTTCCCAGCAATGAGCTCAGATACCTGTCATAGCTGTTCATCTGATTTGAGAGTCCCAAAGCAAGCAGAATCCTGCAGTGCACGTGCTGCAGCACACCAGATATGAGATAAAACAGGGGCCACAGAGAATTCTAACTACAAAAAGAGAGATTTACCTTCAAATAAATGCTATCTTGACAGCTTGAAGATACAAACCAACTTCCTCCCTCTCTACAAGACTGCATTGAACCATCTAAATTCTTCATGTGGCAGGGGGGAACCAGTCTGCAGGTAGTTGTAAAAAAGTGGGGGCTTTGCAAGGAAAGCATCCTGCCTCTCCTGCCAACGCCCAATGGTTTTATTCTGCTTCCCACCTTGGTCAGAGCAACACTTCTGTAACACCTGGCTGTGAATCTCTATGGCATTGCTGAGCAAAACGATCCTTTCTCAGGGTTGATATTTGTAGAAGTTTTTCTCTGAGCTATGAAACTTTCTAAGAACTTCCCAACCATGAACAGATTTTTAAGAACTTTCTAAAATGAAAATGTGAAATTCCTGCAACCTCATGGAGATGGGAAATTCTAATATATTAATCACTTAATGAAAAAGTATAACAAAAGCTTCACAGGAATTCTGCTTGTCTTTAAATTTCCTTATCTGACTAGACTATAAGGCAGACAAGATCAGTAAATGAAGTTTTCTCCAACTCTTTTCCTTACTGTTTATTTCATGCATCTTCCAGAATCCTGTTGAATATGATCAGCACCAACATCTCACCAGTATATAATAAGAAATAAGGAGTGTCTCCTCCTCCCTCCAAGGAGAATCCTTTCTGAGCCCTCAAAAAAAAATGTGCACAGAAAAGCTAAGTCAGGCTAATTACAAAAATTTATTATACCTTTTGCCTTCCACATCGGTCAAGTTCAATGTAAATTTTCTACAGTTTGATTGCAAAGAACACAGAACCACAGACCAAGTCAAACAAAAACACTGTCAAGACATCTATGAGGCAAGCATCCAACTTCACATTTGATGTTTCCTCCATGTGATGCATCCAACCCCCACTTCTTTTTCTGTCTTTCAGGACCTTATACAACTACTTAAAAGACAACAGGACTGGTGTGATTCCACCTTAAACTCAGATCTCAAACATGTCTCTCTGTGGGTGTTGTGTCCTGCTCTGTGCTATTGCAAGTAAAAAACACTACACAGTTATCCTTCTTATGCTGATCAAGTGTCTTTCTTAAATTAAAATTCTTTTGCCATCGCTATACTTTACTTTTTCCTGTGGTTACAACCAAGATCCCAGACTAAACACTCTCAAAAACAGTTTTTACTCCTTAAACTTTTTTTTTTTTTAAGCATCAGCTTTGTTCTTTTGCTTAAAACTGGCCTAGAAAAACTTATAAATTGCTAAGCTATTTGTCTGGCCTGGCTGAGCCAGCAGCTGACTGGCAGTAGCTGGTGACTGCTGAGTACACACGCACTGACCAGCAGACCCAGACAAGCTCCAGCTGCCCTTGTTCAGATGGCAGCTAAAGAGTAGGAAAGATAGGTTCCAGATTTGTGTAAACAGAGAGAGGGATTACCTTGGACATGCTGGCAAACGGAAGAACATGGTGGGGTAAAAGGTGGGATCCACTATTGAAAAATTTAAGACTTTAAAGGTTCACTCATCCAACTGAGCTGGAAACCCTTCTTTACTCTTCCCTTATTTTAAGTCTCCAACATATTTATGGAGAATCATCAAGTTTAACTTCAGTCTTGATTTCACATAGTCAATGATCCTGGGGCTTTTAATTTTCATTTTCATTCCCCTTTTCATTTCACTACCCCATCACAACAGCAGAGCTTTCCAAGTTCATCTTTCTTACACAGAGTGGCCAGAACTACATTCAGTACTTAAGACATTTCCAAAGACTTGTCTGGTATCGATATTGTTTTTGTTCGCTAGGAAATACTGCTCCAGAAGCATTTTAGGATCGGATGCATCACAGTCAAATCGCATTAGTAGCTCATGGTATCTGTCATAATGCAATACCAGTGTTTGAAATACATTTTTAAGTTGTAGTGCAATCAGAAAAGCAGACCCCGCTGTACAGCCTCACAAACAGCTGAACCAGCACAAACGAGGGGAAGTAATTCCTTCCTTCAGCCACTAAACTTAAATAAATGTCAGACTGCAGCATTACACATCTGAGTAAATACCTATCATCGTAAAAATGCTAATATGTTTTTGACCGCTGAACCCTCCTCATAAAGCAAAAAGATCTGCATAACCTCAAACTTTGCTGTATCTGTTTAATTCCATTTCTACTGTCCAGTCCTGTTTATGTAAAATTCCAAACCTTTTCTACATTGAAAGAATTTTAAAGTTTGTGTCTTTACATTCTGAAATCCGTGTTGATATTAAAAGAATACAGCAAAACTGTCTCTCTACTTTTAGCTAAACTGGCTGTCACTTGAAATAGGTTTTCTGTTTGTCCTTTCTCAGGCTGCCTTATTTTGCTCACTGAATCAGACTGTAATCTGATGTTAAAAATCCCACTCATATAGCTTGAAACAACCCCTATTTTTACAGACAAGAACGCTGTTGATAGGGCAAGCACATCCTCTCCTTGCTTTCAAGCTCCTAAGTCAACTCGCAGTCTCAAGCTCCACACACACCACCACGGGCACGTCCAGCCAGGCCACACCTCAGCCCTTCATCAACCCCAACACTCATCTTCAACAAACATGATCTGGGTCCTGAAGGAGGGAAGAGAAGAGCACCAAGAGTTTTTGTTTTAAGTACTTTGTTCCAGACTTATTTTCTAGAGATCAGGAAAATCCAGAGTCCAACTATCTTACGGAGTCTTCACTAAGTAAACATTTTCACCATATGTAACGCTCATAATTTCAATACTCTTATTACTTTTAAGCCCCACCATCACCTTCCCATGCTCTAAAGGTATTGCATCAAAGTGAGCTTGCCCTCAGGAAGTGAGAATTGACAAGATTTCTCTAGAAATCATTATTATACCTTTTTTATGTAGAATGAATTCTGATATAAGTGACTGGTAAACTGCCAAAACCTGCAAGTATTTAAGATTCACAGTAAGATGAAAAAAAGCAATGGAACAACAAAGCAATTTCCTGGTGTACCTCAATATTAGACTATTCTTTTGCTCAAATTTTTTTTAATCTTTATGGGTTCTCACAAAGCAGATTTCGCTAACCACTGGTTTTTTTTTTTTTGATGTTATTACTAATTGTATCCAGAAAAGGAAGATCGACAACTTGAAGAACAAATCCAAAAAGGAAGTATTTCAAAACCTGAAGGAGGCAATTAAAGTCAGGATACTACATACTAAACTCATTTTGTATTTGTTGTCAAAGCTTTAAGAATAACTGACTGGAAAAGGGACCAATTTAAAAGTACGCTCATAAAACTCCTACCAGTGATCTAGAGCATAACTCTGTAGTAGTGAATTTACCAGTATGCTGCATATTGGACAACCAGAACATTTCTTGTCATTAGAAGGGTTAAATGCAGTGACTGCTGCAACAGCTGCCTTAAATAAATCAGCACTGATCTAACACGAGAATCGAATCAGTACAGAAGTAACCTAAAATAGCGGCTTTTATTTCTCTTACCTGCCTACAAGCACTTAGAAATAGTCTATGTTTTCACGTGCCATGTTTTTCTTAAGGAAGAAAGAGTCTTTTGTAAGGTTGTTTGATGTCCAGTATGAAGCAAGGCAAGCAGATATTTGAAAATATCAGAGATCAATGAAACATGAGCTAAGGCCAAATAAATATTGCAACAGTTTCTTGTGTACAAAAAGGTAACTACGCACATGCTTCTAACGCCTGGCCGCGATAAAATGCCATAAGAAATACGCTCTCTCTAGAAAGTCTTCTCAAAAGAAATTCTGAAGTGGATGACAACTGCTGTCACTTAACCTATACAACGGAAAATGTAGAAGAACAGTATGGAATCAGCCCTCTTTTCCTTTATTTGAGTAAACACCAGTTCAGTTCTAGTAATCTGTAAATCATCTCCCTGTTCCCTAAAACACACAAATAAAAATATTTGTAAGATTATATATAATCTACCAGCACCAAGTAATTTAGCAAAAATTCCAACTAAGGAAAAAAAGACCAGAATATTCTTATTTGTGGTTATAAGTAACAAAAATTTGATGTCAATCCAAAATGCCTCACTTAAAAAGAAGTATAAAAAACCTACAAAAAAAAGTACAAAACTCAAGATTATCTCTAAGTAGGAAGACACTGAAGGCATATTTTAAAGGCTTTAAACATCTAAACACTTGATAATTAATCTATCAAGTTAAATTCTCATTTAAGAACCATGCACATAGGCTTAGTAAAACTGAAGTCAACAGGACCATTTTTCAGTGTATGTTTGTGATGAAAACAAACATTCAAAACCACACTAAAAACTTACTGCTACTGGATTTTTTGGTTTTAGTAAATCGCGTTTGATAACACATGATCAAGTTAAAATTTGGTACTACACACCCTGATTGTGTAGCCCACATCTGACACAGTACTACAATCCTGAACTATTTAAAGAAGTTCATAGCATGCAATGAACGAAAGAATTGCCTTGAAGTGTTCAATTAAGCCAGTTTTGCTTCATTTAACTGTGCAAGAAAGCCTTAAAAATCCATTTATTACACGATGTTGTATAAAATTTTTAGTGTTAACTTTTCAATATGCTAATTCAAAGTATTAAGATAATTTACCAGAATTTTGTTACGAAATTACTCTCAGGAAACACAGACCTGTATGAGAGTCCTATATATACAGTTCTCAACTACGTAAGTATCTACATTTAGAACAGCAATTCCGGTTCAGCCAGTACATCCATTATGTAGTGGGTAATGCTTTTTAAACAGGGGGAATCCAGACTTGCTGTGTGTGACTTGTATTAAAATACTTCAATTAATTTTCCCCTGATTGCTATGTTAACAGTCAGGCAAGATTAGAGACCTCCAGAACGATAGCCACGCTCTAATATAAACCTACGAAATTTTGTTACAGAATTTAAAAAAAAAAAAAAAAAAAAAAATCACACATCATTGCCAAGACAGGACAAAACCAAAACAGTTTTAGCATTATATACTTAAGGATCAAGAAAAAATTGGGTAATGGCAAAATACAGAGCAATGCACAACTCACTGCCTCCTATAATGGATTTACAAGTGTTTTATGACAGCTAAGTATTATTTAACTTATTATCTAGTTACTTCTCCATCTGTTTTGTATACTAGATGAGTACATGGAGCCATGTTCCCAAGTTTGGATTTAAGAAGTGGTCTAGAAGCTTCCAGTATTTCATAAACAACTCTAACCAACAGACTTACATAAAGTACTCGGTGGCGGCAACAACAAAAGTTCTAATAGAAAATAAACCCCATGTACTTTTAATATTTAATGGAACTACCCAAAAATGTTTTTCTGAGTGACCATCAAATAGTTTATTAAAAGGATTCCCTTCGCTTAAAACTTCCCCATAAAATACATCAAGTTCTCAAATCAGTCCTGTACAATCGTCAATTGATAAATAAGCAAATAAATGGAAAATCTGATTATTCCAAAGCTTGAAAAATCATTCTAGTTGTACTTGGTGTGCACAAGCAAGGAAATGATCACCTCCCAAAGCAGTGAAAGATTTAATTCCAAAACAAAGAACTGAGAAACTCACTGCTTTCAGCCCTTTTGCTCTGCCATACAGTGGGCACATCCCTAATAGATTTTATTTTATTCAGGTACCCCATGTGTCACTGCTGCATTTGACCCTTTTTCACAGCTTGAAGAAGTCCAGTTCAATCACCCTAAGTTGGGAGGGTGGTGGTGAGGAAGAAAAACCTTGGTTTACTAAAATGAAATAGGTATTAGCAGATCACTAATATCAGACCTGCCAGAAATACAGATAACTGCAGCAAGATCAAAGCAGCCACCACCTATCTTTAGATGTATATCCAACAGGAGGGGAAAAAACCACTTAAAAATGTTAACCCAACTCCCTCCCTATGAATTTAACTAACACTTTGAATAACATTTGCTGTGTGCCTGAAATAAGCCAAATGATAGTTTTAAGGCTTTCAAGATATAAAATACTGATTTTTGCTACTCACTGAACATACCGAAATGTGTAATTTCTGCAGTACTCAAAGAAGATACTTCGCATCTTTCTATTATAAACATACATACAAAAAAACTAGTGGAGATACTTTCTGGCATTCAAGAAAGGAAGATGATAAATGCAACACAACCAGTTTTAATCAAGATCAAAGCTGTAGGAGAATGCAGACAGACAGTCTAGACTGCTTTACTTCTGAAAGCCTAAGCATATAAAGCAACATCTGCAAAGAACATTAATCACATTTAGTCTACAATCTTATCACCTCCTAAGCAAGCAGAAACAACTTTTACTTAAAAATCATATGCTTACATATGACAAACATTTTTAATTATCTTTAAATTAGATATTTATCACTGATTACAAAGCTATTATATTGACTTTGAAATAAGCTAATATAATTTTAAATACACTTGCATAGTTCCCTGGATAAAGGATTTGGGGACACACAGGACAGAAGAAAATATTGGTAAGAGAACCTACTAAACAACAACGGAATTATTTTTGCACTGCTGGTATAAAATGGGAATTCTCTAAATACTGAATTAAGTTCTGATTTGCTCGTCTATATTTAAGACTGTAACTCAGCAGGCAACAATAAAGTGTAAGATATTTTCTATATACAGTTTTCTTAAACTAGCTTTGGGAAATGACTTCAGAACATAAATAACCGGCCTCCTTTTAATTTTCTTTCTATAAAGAAAATTTATCTTGCTCCTACATTTTTAAGGGGAATTAAAAACTAGAGAGGTGGTGCACATATACATACAGAATATTTATGAGATTTAATATATATCCTTTAATACAAAAATAATTTATTCTGTGTGTACATTTGTTTATTCTGCTTATGATCTGGTCTGTTCTCACTTATTATTTTGTATGCTCACTATCAATCATTTAATTTCTTTTATTAAAAAAGTGTCTTGCACTAAAGTTTTCCCTTCTGCCAAAGCTTTCATATGACCTACCCTTCAACAAGGGCCTGGGAGAAACATACCCAGAAAAAAAATATAAAATCCATCATCTTATAAATCTGAGCCAACAGCTGTGAAAATTTACAACATTTTAAACCCATAGGAACAAAGAACTGCAACTGGGAACTTCTGCATCAAACTCACAACTTTTTAGACAACCCCACATGCCCCAGGAAAACTAATGAAATGCAGCAGCAAATTCAAAATTTGAGACTTACTCAAAACTTCAGTGTTGAATTTCTCAGTTAAAATGGACACTGTATGTAATCTCACCTTCAAGAATCACTGAAAATACTGATTTTTAATATTTATACTTTCTAACACCTTTAAGGTCAGAAATCCCTTTTCATTGTAGATAATTGTCAGCCATCATGCTGTTTCTTATACTAAATGGACTGAGATTTCTTAGCCCCTCAGTAACACAAGATTTGTAGGGAAAAAAAAGAAATATTCTTGAAGGTCTTTTTTCTGAATCCTTCCGAATTTGTCGACTTCACTTTTAAAGTCGAAGCTTCAAAACAGACATTTTCCAGCACAAATCTCATCAATGCCATAGTAATTCTATATCACACTAAAGCAGTTCACATTTCATTGAAGTGAATATGGCGAGCACCTGTGTTATATTCTTCTTGCACATGCAGCAGCAGCATCCTAAAGCTTTGCAGTATTTCTGGAATGCTGTAGTTCATTTGCCTCTGATCTATTTAAAGAATTACCTATCTTTAGTCCTACTGACAACACTTTTTTTTTTCTTAACACTAACTTAAACCTCCTAAAAAATGCAGTTTAACAAAGGGATATTCTGCACACCTTTTGAAACACCTACACCTGTGGGAAACAGAGTGCTCTGAGAAATACCCTAATATATTATGGCTTGAGTTCATTGCTTCCTCAGGAAGAGACGGCCAGAGGTAGCAGGAGAGTTCCGCGAAGCCGCCAGGGCAGCAGGCTGGTGGCAAAAAGCATCAAACAAAACAGATCAGGCTGGCATATGCAATGAGTGTACAGTAATATAAAGCATGGTGTTATTTTGTTATTTAACTGGGCCACCTTGTAGTGCCACATCAAGGCAATCTATTCTCTGGCCAATTGTTCAACTTGCTTATCTGATGTACTCCACCATATTATTATGAGTTAAAAAAAAATCAGTAGTAGTATTTAGGTAGAGCAGGAAATTTTAAAGTACTGAAAGACCATGCAGAGGCTTTCTCAGAGCTTGGCTATTTATCTTCAAAAACATGGGATTGGTTTTGGCTGCACAAGTTTTGACTGTGTTTATTTTTAATTAGGTAAATTTATATAATAACTAAGACTAGACAGACTACTTCTTTGTTTGTACCTAGTAAATAAAATTTATTTTCTATCATACTGCAGCTATATAAACTTCAATTTTTTTTTTTTTTTTATGTCAGAATGAATATATGGCTATGCCACTAATACGTACCCCCAGAAATATCAAGGCCATTTTAACCTTTAAAAGTTTCTGAAAAGAAAAAAAAAAGCTTGCTCTTTCAGAGTGCAACTGCATGGTGGTTTATTTATGTAAAGTATTTATCAACTCAGGCATATTTGGTATCAGTTCTACCGAGCAGCCCATCACCACTACCAGCCGGCCTGTGTAGCTTACAGGTATCTGCTGCCTTGGCCAGGTCATGTTCAAGGCTGTGATTCTGGCTTTGTCCCCCAGACCTCTGTGACCTCTTTGCTCTGGGAATTGCTGTTCCCTTCAGAAGACAAGCTTTGCTGTTTGAAAACTCTAACAGTCTACAGACATCTAACATGGAGTACCTGCCCCTTCCATCTCAGGAGCACGACATGACAGAACTGCATTCCTACATACACTAAAAGAACCTCATGGATGCACATTTTGTATTATAAAGGTTTTGACACTTCTCATCAAGCTGTGAGCGGGGAAAAAAAAGAAATCCAAAAGTTCATGGATGAATCTGGATGTATGTTATAGAAGAAAACAACAGCAACACAAACAAAAGCTTTCAGGTGAGAGTACTGCACTTGCTACTAGAAGTTAATTTGTCTTCTAAATTTAGATAACAATTAAGAAAGTGACATCTATTGACCTGAAATCCTGAAAGCACTTTAGGATATGATTTTGACCTTATTCTTCTTATTCAAGAACACAGTGAAAGCCAGAACATGAATGTTGTTGCTACATTAAAAAACCTCTCCACACTTTGAGAAGGTAACAGTCTGAAATTTGATGATTAAAACTCCAAGTTCCACACTAATAAAAGTCTCAAGCAGCATTCCTTAAACATGTTTTCCATATATACTCCCCCTGCCCAGAGGCGATAGTACCAACCTCTCCTGCCTACTGAAGTCATGAGGACAAAGACGACCATAAGTATACTCCACTACTTCATCTGTGACAGAGCTTGCCAGACAGGTTATCTCCTGAGATGTCTTCCACAACACTCCTAAGAAATTACCAGAATATCAGACACTTTCAGTAGGAGAGGAAAATGGCAATCTTTCAGTTATGCTGCATGAAAGATTACAAAAAAGAAGTTTAAATTATAATTCTGCCTACTAATGTCATTCTCTAGTAATTCTGCCTACTAATATCGTTCTCTAACGAGCACAAATTCACCAGAACTTCTCAATCTATACCTGAAGCCATGGTAGAAGTTACATGGTTGCTTAAAACAACACCAGTTTCTCACAGGATTCCTTAGAAATAGCATTCCACCCACTGCACATGGAGGCAGGTAAGTAACAGGCAAAGAAATACCTCTTCATGGACTGTACCGTGGGCGAATAGTAAGTAATTATCTCAAGTTTCTGGTTTCACAGCATTTTGGAAAGTAAGAGCAGCCTAGACTACCCTGTGTCAACTAAGGCTTTGACAAAGCTGGCAAGAGAACTCCTGCAATATCCCCCTCAATAGCTGCATGGAGTAGAAAGGACAAAGAATCTTTTCAGACAATTGAGGTAACCAGAAAAACAGAAATTTGTACAAAAGAAGTTCTAAAATGTGTTATTCTTAGGACAAGGGAAAAGAGATCTATACTTCAATCAGGAGTACAAGTCACAGACTGTATTATAATTATACATAAACTAGATTTGATCCATTTCACTCAAGCAACATCGATGATGAAGCAGCAGCAGAAGCAGAAGATTCAACACATCAAAGCAACTTAAAAAGAACCCAGAATACTTACTTTGGATTAGCCTGTTATCACTTGCAATGTATTCATTGCCACTATGACTAAAGTCACCCAGAATAAGCAAGTTTAAAGTAAGCAGTATGTTACATTGAACATGCTGACACTGTGTGCTTCAAAGATGCGGAGTCTGAAGAGAATTCAGACATTAACCCTGCCTAAGATCGTTAACACAAACTCACAGAGGCAGATTAACCACCCAGCACTTCTATGAACCTACCACCACAGACACAGCTGCTAGAACCTGCCTTACTGTCACCCTCTGATCCCCTTCATGCCCTAAAGAAAACTTTCAGGATTATGCAAAAGAAGCTACTCCAGAATCACAACTACAACATGAGCTACAGTTTAACTTTTCAAAACCATATGGTAAATGGAAACGAAGTGAACTTTGCACAAGGCTAAATGCTGATTCAACTCCCTCCCTTCTGCCACCCAACCGCTGGGTCCAGCGCAGGGCAGGCTGCCGAAACCCGGCCAAGGGAGGGGAGGCACCACTCCCTTCTCGGCAGGAGTCAGTAGTTACACAAGATCAGCTGTGAAGCGAAAGGGCTTCTCGAGGGCAAGGAATACTTCTTTAATATCACCATCTAAAGACGTATACGTACAAAAATTCCTAAACTCTTTTGTTTGGAAGAGATGAGGAAACAAGTGTGTTCATACAGTAGTTACCTTTCAGGAACGGTTGTAAAGCATTTTGGTATTATGGTGTCAGCTCATTGTAAGAACACAGAGGAAAAAAAAGCAGGTTTACCTATTTTTGATCAGAAATATCCTTTTGAGGAGAATATTTCCAAAACATCAGACAACAGTAACTGTAGGTTTAACTAAAGGCTTTTGGCAGGAGTATTCAGCGATCAGGCTTTATTTGATCTGGAGCTTCCATCCAGACCAAGCTTAAGCACCTCTGAACAAACTATCCTCCCTGAATTTGTCCATCTGTTGAGACCATTTTTTATTTCCACATGTTCTCAAACAGTGAGTTCTAGAGTTTAATTACCCATCATTAGTAAATGTATTTTTTCTGTTTAAAGTACCTTCATCAATCACTTCACTGGATTTGATGTGGAGCAGCTGGCCAGCAGGCTGAACAGGAAGAAAAGTAATCAAGGTACTCGGCCCCAAAAAGCATCCCTAAATGTATTTCCATAGTTGTCAGACAGAGGTGGCATGCAACTGGGATGGAGATATTACTGCTAAGTACTTTTATTTAAGGTATTAATTTCAAATTCCCAACCTGATTTAAAAGAGAATGATGCTTAAAAGCTGAATCCTCCAGTCAGATGATTGGAATTCCTAGGACACTTCTAGGAGAACAGAAAACAACTAGATTTCAAGTTGTTTACATTTAGTTTAGATTACGTTATATATGCACTCATATATAACTTTTTGTTCCTAGTTATTGAAAAAAAAAAAAAAGAACCAACATCCAAAAGAATGCATTTCTAATAGTAAAATAAAGCCTCTTCAGGTATTAAGGTAATGGACAGAATGATGATGTATTTCTAGCACTCTATATTCTTTAAGATAGCCGGCAATCCCCATTACACCAATGCTTATTTTCTCAAGAGAACTTCCAAAGTTGCATTTGGAGAATCTTGCACAGAAAGGGACATCTTAAACAGAAATTTAAGGGCTTCTACTGCCACATGCTGTCTTTGATGGAGGAGTGCTTCTTCTCAGACACAGGTGTTTCTCTGGCCACAAGGAAGGAATTCATTCAGCAACAAATTCTCCTGGCAGCCCAGAAGAACACCAGAGCATCACAATTGCAAAAAAAAGTGATGGGAGAATTCTCATGTCTTGCCTGCTCAAGGTGCTTCTTCTGCAGTAGTCAATGAGCATTTAAATGACGACATGAAAAGCTGTATCACTAGGACTGACAGGAGAATAGCCTTTTCCAATGAGAAGAAAAATTGTTTGCTTTCTATTTTTGGCTTTGGTTTTGGTTTTTTTTTTTTTCAGCACAATGATTACCTACAGGTAGTCAAGACAGCCAATGTATCTGGTAAATCAGTGGCCAAACAGTAACAGTGACTCAACTTTCCTGTGTAGCCCTCTTAGGAGTGATTTATTCTGTCCTATCAGGAGCAGCAAGACTGGTGTTTTAGAGACAATACAGGGAACCTTAGGCTTTTCTGAGCTACCTTCCTTATAACAAAAGCTTCCTTGAAAAAGAAATTGAACAAGACTGAGCACCTACCTTCATCTTGAATATACTTAACAGTAACATTATACAATTAAGGTGGATGTAACATTCAAACTGCCTTTGTTTCTTCTCTTACATTGTTTATTTGACTATAGTGTTATTTATGCAGAGATACCAAGATCGGTAACGCCATGAACTTAGGTACCCAAGTTCCCTGTACAGGCAGTGGGGAAATACGGGGATATGAAGATTGTGAGACCCAGAGGTCTCACTAGCGCCTTATCTGTCTCTTTGCTTCCACTGCCATCATCTTGTCCTTCCTCCAGAACTCACAGACTTCTGCACAAGACATATTAGTTCCTAAAAGTCCAGAAGACTACTCCAGTAACAAATACAGTTTTGGGGGACTTGGGGGTAGGGTGGAGAATTTGTTGAGTTGAATAGAAAGGTGTGCTGGCAAAGGTAAATAAGAAAGGAACATTATGCTCCCAAGAGAACTAACAGCCTCACTAGGGGAAGGTGGACAGAAAACCAATGCAGATTTAGGCCTCTGCCTTCTGGTGGCAGTAAGTCACTGCACTGACCTACATGCCCTCAGCAGAAGCCATCACCTCAAGGAAGAAAGGGTTTAAAAATTCTGCTTTGTTTAAACAGAAAGCAACTTAACGTCATAGTTAACTGGAAGGAGACAAAGGATCAGGATGCTGGAAATAGCAGCCTGGGCCTCGGAACATAACCTTCTTTCTTCCCTAAAAGGGAGGCAGGTTTGGGGCTGAGCTGGAGACCATGTCTGGGAAGAAACAAAACAACAGGTTTCACGTAACACCTAAGGTGAGATTCCTCCGTGGTTCTGAAACTGATCTGGACTTCCAGTCATGTTTTATTCAGAATTTCAGATATATCTTTTGCTGCCCATGCCTGGATTTTAATATCGAAGTAGTCCTCATGTAGAGTTTCAGGGAAGGTTAAAAGCAACACATTGTGTGAACAAAGCCTAAGAAAACCCTGCGGCTTACTTCACACCAAAGTGTAGCAAAAGGCTGAAGAATTTAGGTAGGTGCCCCAAAGACTTGGTTAGCAGCTAAACTCTAAATATCACAATCTCATCCTGACCTGGCAGAGCCACACCACACCTCTCCTTTCAGGAAGCCTGCCCTGCTGTGTGAAGATTTCCCTGGTTTATGGCTTTTGTCAATCCAGTAACACTTTATAACTGCTCTGCATTCCTGACCACCCTGGTTCCACCAGCTTGCTCATCTGGCTTAGAGACCCTCATATTTATAATGGTAACAACATGGCAAGCTCCTGACAGTTAGCCCTGTTCTTACATGCTCCCCTGGAAACTGGAAGATGCTCACGAGATGAAGTCCCCTCAGACTGGGGAGGTGGGGATCCTGGACCTAACTGCTGCATGGCTGTTTAGTGGTTACGTAAAGATCACCAGATCAGCTATTTTCTGTAAATATGGTTACTGATGCTGTGTTTAGTGTTTTGAATTCAGTACATTCAGGCATTATCAAGTGAGGTTCATTATTTTAAGGACCTCTCCTACATTCTTCCCCCATCATTTCTAGAGCCTTGAGTGCTGTCTATTCTCTGCTTGAATCTGAACTTTTCCAGAGTTTTCGCATAAATTTTTAGGCCTACATGCTCAGAGTAAGTTTCTAGGACAACCTGTGGTTAAAATGTGAGTACCATAAATTAGACACTACTAAGATTACGTTGCAAGTAGTCTTTCCAAACTGTTTTCTTAAACTTGGGATGTAATTGGATGAACCTGGGAGATAGAAGCGCATTTTTTCACCTATTCCTTTGAATCAGGTTCCACAGATACAGATTCCAGCTCTACCAGTTTGTAACACGCTCTCCCTAAGTGTGGGAACTTTGCCTTCTGCTACCTTGAAATACCCGCAAGTGCAATGGAAGAGGGGTGCTGCTTAAGTGAGTGATGACAAAACTTTTCACTGCTAGATTCCTGCTCCCTCTCATACAAAAGCCTCATGCATCCATACAAAAAACCAGTAGTTCTGTACCAGTGAAATGGAGGATAAGCAAAGGTGCTGACTACAGCAATGTTGCAATCCTGCCATCCTGTCTGGAAATGTTTAATCTAGGGGCCCTACAGAATACTGTGACACAAAGGTATTTAAAAAGCAAGGGATGAGAGAAAGATCCTGGGACAACAGTCATGCAGCGAGATCCTCAGAACCACTCTGAAGAAGAGAAGCAAATTCTTTTTCAAGATGGAGATTATTCAAAATGATGATTAATTTTATCATTTTTCCTGTTTCACACAATATGTAAACAGAACAGCTCTATTCACCAACTCTGATGCGTCATTTTCCCTTGATAATTCATTTCCTAGGTCAATTCAACACAGAATCACTGCCATCCCTTATTCCACCCCTCTCTTTCCTTACTCCTATCACCTTTTAACCCAACTCTTATCTCATTTGATACTGCTTGCAGAGAGCCACTTGCTGTTTTTCCAAGTCACTTTTTGCTGGTTTAGCAAATTGAATCAGCCCAGCACAATGTCAGACAGCCACAAAGGCTGATGTATGAGAGGACTGAACCAACAGCAAAGTGTAACTTCACCATGAGGTGGGTATGTGGATAAGGAAGAGGATACAGAGGAGAGGAACTGTCAGTCTCCCAGTTCTCCAATCAGTTTTTCTTAAATACCCCACATAAATCAAAGCTAACAGTACTGTAAGACACCAACACTGAAAGGACTGTACAATGCAGTATTTTTCATTATGTACAATTTGTAAAGTCTTCTTCACACTATGTCAAATAGAGAAGCTAGCTTAAAGCTAGAAATGTAATCTGAAAGTGCCATACAATAGAAATTTTAAAGTAATGACACTTCAAAGATGCCTGGGAAAGACTTAACTTCTTACCACACATAACTTTCTACCACATGAAGAACACCAGGGACTTCAACAGAAGGAAATCCCCCTGGTTTTGATGAAAGAAGGACAAGCCACCCTGAATGGCTACATTAAGAGACACTAGCTGTCACCTTTAACAATAGGTGACACCGAAATAACCCTTTTGGACAAGTAGAAGCTAATTGGCTGTTTTATGAAGCTGGCTGAACTACTCGAGGAACAATTAAAAAGCATGCACTTCTAAAACTTTTTTTCATTACTGAACCTCTGTTTCAGAATTACTTTCTTTTTTCAAATATCCTGTCTAATGATACCATTGACCAAGCAAATTCTGACACATGCTAGACACTCAATCTCTTTGTTATCCACAACAAGGATTTTGCAGTTTTTAGTAATGTTCCAAGAGTTCCTATCAAAGTCTACGACCTACTGCATGGTGAACGTGTCTATCCCTGCTTGAATAATAGATTTCTCAAACAAGCATTGAGGCTGCAAACAAGCTTCTCTCTTTGAAAAACGTTACACTGACTTTGGCTATAAGGAATAGAGCTGGGAGAAGAGTTCAGATGGTCAACTGAAGCTCCCCCAGAACATACTTTATCAGCATGTAAATATCCTGAAAGTCTACCAAAACCAAATTCAAACTCACATCTTTAGTCTCACATATGAAGAAATGGGAACTTTTCATTGGCCTCTTCTCTCACATACTGAAGCCTGATAGCACTCAGCTGGGAACATTTTAACTGCCTGAGTTGATGTGCTGCTACACAGTACTTGTTGAAAGCTTCATACTTTGACTGAGATGATTATGCTGAAGTAGAAAAAAAAAACAAAAACCACCATAAATAGGTTTTCTACACAGATACCACTCCTCATCTTCACTTTGAATTAAAGAGCTTCCAACACCAAAACATTTTTAATAATAGTGAGAGACAAACTTCGGGGGTTACTAAATTTCAGAAGAAATATTTTGGCAAAGCAAGGTTCTAGAATATCTTCATCAATCATCAACTAAAAAGCTCATCCCACTGTATCAGGCACCATCCTCCTTCCCAAATTGTAAGATAAGATGTTTCACCTAATTCTAAACTTTAGTCATCATTGATTATGCAAAATCCAGGGATTATTCCATTTCTGTTCTCACACATCATTAGAGTAACACCAATACCATCACTTTTGGTACATGTTCCTGTCACTCTTGAGACTCAAGATTAAAAAAAACAAACCAACAAACACCACCCAAACAACAAAAACTGAATTTGTTTTATGACTGAGTCCTCGTGAAAATGGTTCTCCTTAGGATATGGCATTGATGATTCTTCTTCCAATTATAATTCTTCCTGATTTGAAGAGCTGAATTACTGATGGGGTTTTTTGCAAGTGATCTACTATACAGCCTCTGTACTGGTTTTCTCCAAAGCACATTGTCAGTGTATTAAGGGACACTAAGGAAAGAACAAAAGTTTCTGCCCTCACACAGTCTGGCAGGACACAAAGAGGTAAGGGGTAGGAGAAAATTTTCCCCTTCCTCAAACCAAACCTCCCAAGTACCTGCCGCCATAGGTCCGAAGAACATTCAAATGTAATGTCTGCATCACTCCAACTATCTCATTAAAAAAAAATTATGTAAAATTTGTTTTAAAAAGTAATACCTTATGGGGGATACAGAAGGGGGTTTAAATTCAACTTGTCAAAAGTACACTTCCCTCATTCAGAGGGGACAAAAGCCAACTGAAATGAATTTTGCTTTATTTGCCATCCATCAGAATGTTTTTAAGCCGCTGGAAAAGTCCAGCTGCACACTGGAGCATCAAGATTTTTCATGAGGGATCCACTCCATTTCCACTGGAATAAGAAGTGGGACCTGAGCACTCTTGGTTTCTTTGAAAGCCTCTGACCTAATAGGATGTGATTCAGTATTTTTTCAAGTGAACAGAAACAGAAGACTTTCAGCCAACTGCCAAGTATTATTTTTTTCCATAGGGAGTTTTCCAAAATGTTGTTCAGTCACTCCTCTCTATTGAGTTTGGGGTGGTTGTTTTATTTCGGCAGAAAGGGAATTTATTTGGGGGCAGGAATGGGAGCAAAACCATCTTTTGGTTTTAAATAACCTTCTCACAAATTATTCATGGTTTCAAATCTTGCTCTTAGTACATATATGGCACATATGAACTAATTAAGATCTCTCTACTGATTTGTATTATTCTAAATGGGCAAGGTTAGACGAGACTTTGTTTCTCAGGGTCTGTCCCCCCGCAGTATGTGCCACAACCTAAAGTTCAACAAAATGTAATCAAACCATAACATTTTGAAGAGACATTTAAGAAAATCTTTTTATTTGGGCAGGTTTTGTGTTAAATTTAACGAAATACAATTATGCCTAGGGATAACTTGCAAAACAGACCCTTTCCAAGTTTAAAGAATTAAAATGAAAATATTTAACCAGTGGTGTTCTATAAAGCTACTTTTAAAGTAGCTTTATAAATGATGAAAAATAGACAATCTAATTTATCATACAAAGTACAGTAATTCTAACAATTGTATGCAATTTAAAATTTTTGCAACTTCCACCGCCTAAATGTTTTTCAACCCTGGAACATGGAAATATTTAAAGAAAACTCTTCCATCATGTAATTGCTATGAGCTAAAGAGAACTATCTGTACCCTCTCCTGACAAACACTACCAAAAATTTCTAAAATTAACAGCTACTGCAAAGTTTAATTTTGTCTCATACACTTAACACTATAACTGAACAACAAAATTAAACCACTTCCCCGTTTACGTGGATTTTCACCAAAATTCCTAGAAGGAAACAGTTGTTCACACTAGAAGGCTTGATAAAATGATTGGTTACACTTAAAAATAGCTTTTAAAAACAGATTAAATTTCAACTTACACATTGATATTGAAATCCAAGCATTCAAAAAACATCTGACAGAATTAAGATCTGTATGATCATTTAGGCATCTTTAAACACTAACGTATTTAAAGACCAGAGATTAGCATTACCTAGCTGAGAAGAACTCTGAACCCGAAAAAAATAAGGTCATGCTATTACAGCTTCAGTTACAAAAAACCCCTCTGAATCACAAGTTTGTAAGCCACCAAAAGGAAGGAAGCTGCTGAAGCGAAGTTAAAATCAGCTATGCGAGCTAGCAAACCAAGCTTAAGATACAGCCAGCATGGAACCATTCACATAAGGAACACGGCCATAGAGGGACATGAAGTATCTCAAGCAGAGTCCCCCAAGACTCATCCCGTTTCATACCTTTATTGATGGCTGGAGAAGATGGTGTAAAGCATCAGTGAGTTCACAGGCAATCACAGAATCACATAGAATCCAGGCTGGGAGGGACCTCAAGGATCACCTGGTCCAACCTTTCTTGGCAAAAGCACAGTCTAAACAAGGTGGTGCAGCACCCTGTCCAGCTGAATCTCTGAAGTTCCCAATTTTGGGGAATCCACCACTTCCCTGGGGAGATTATTCCAATGTCTGATTGTTCTCACTGTGAAAAATTTTCCTCTTGTGTGCTATCAGAATCTCCCCAGCAATAACTTGTACCCGTGACCCCTCGTTACAGTGCCAGAGGGTGGGGTGCTCAATAGCAGGAATGTCACTCAGGACCAAGACACACCAGAGGGGTGGGCCACCAGGAACCTCCTGAAATTCAACAGGAACAAGCATCAAGTCCAGCACCTACGGGCAGACCACCCTCTGCACCAGTGCAAGCGGTGACTGTCAGACTAGGTAGCAGCTCTGCTGAAAAGAACCTGGAGGTTTGGTGGACAATATACTGCTTTCAGCATGACGCTGGAGAAGACTGCCTGGTGACCCAAATGAATCTATGTTCCAATGTTTTTAAAAAGTAACTTCAAATACGAAAATACCATTTCTATTCAGAGCCATTATTATGAAATGACATTAAGAAAGAGGTAGACTACAAGATTACAGTAACCACCAGCTGCACCGCTCCTGCATCAAAACTTTCAATACCCATCTAAAATAGAAATAGTCTTTAAACACAAAGCAGGCTTTTTTTCTTCAAAATATGTATCTATACTGCAGATCACAACAGGTCCAGGGACTGCTCACTGGCCCTTAGGCAACGTGTCACGCACTGACCACGTCCATCCCATAGAGCGCTTTGACCATGAACCTCCTCCTCATGGCCCCATGGATGTTCTTCTGGCCCCAAAGCTGGTTATGGGTTGGTTTGTTGTTTTGGTTTGGGTTTTTTTTTTTGCTGTTTGTGTTTTTGGTTTTTTAGTTTTTTTGTTTGTTGATTGGTTTTTTTGGTGGTTTGGCTGGTTGGTTTTGTTTTTTCCTAAGTGGGACAGTTTTTCAGTTTGAACGTCCAAAATAATGCAAAAGCTAAGCCGTAACCCAGTGTAAATCATCATAATCTTATCACAGCATACTGATGGCATATACTCCATGCTCTCAGATACGATATGAGGGCATACTGAAGTGCTGCATCTGCAGGAATTGTGGTACAGTCTTGACTGTGCTGCCTCCTGGCCCCCTGCCTGCACTATCCCTCAAACTGTGCTTGCACGTCATCTCATTAGAAAGCAGTTGGCACAAGCTAAAACACTATCAGGACTCCACTAGTAGTTAAACAGTATTTGTGTTCACTCTGCAATCTCATTTCACTAAGAAGTTTAGAAACAGTCAAAAGAGACAAGCCACAGATCATCTCCAAAACGTTTATCAGACCTACAGTCAATTGTGTATAAAAACATAAATAAAAAAATTACTAAGTTGCCTTAGCCTTTTCCATTTTTTCCCCACAATAAAAACTGCCTGTTGACTTACCCTCATAAAAAGCTTGGTATCTTTCAGAAAACACAGAAACAATACCCTAAACATTTTTGACCACTTTCTCCCTTCTCCATATCTAAAAAGGATGGATCTATCACCCAACTTAAAAAGTTGATCTGCCACAGGAAACTTTGCAACTTCAGTTATAAAAACTAAATCTTTTTTAGTGAAATGACAATACATTGAACACATTCAATTTAGGAATGGAAGATGCAAAGAGTTAAAGCCATAGAACAGCAACAAAATTCTGAGCAATACAGATTCTTATTCCCAGTTTTAAAAATAACTACACAAACACTCTCTGAAAACAAAACCTTTAGATGAAATTGACTTTTTAAGTAACCGTTCAGGTATTAACTTTAAACTGTGTCAATGTTAAGAATTATAACAGTAAAACTTAACTCATTTGCTGTCATCATTACAGAGACAGTGGAATCTTCCCAACGCTGAGAACAGACTCATTTAGGTGCACAACAAAACTAGATTAGAAAGCAGTACCTACTGTTTGTATTTCAGTTTAGCTGATAACTATCTCAAGGTTCAGAAAACAAACCAATTTGAGTAGTATTCTTGTTTTTCATTTTAGCTAAGATCTAGCATTTATAAACCGTTGATTCTTTCAGAGTATCTTGCCTTTCAGTCAGTTCAATTCACTGTCTATAGGCAAAGTTTCCCTCAAGTAATAAAAAAGTTATAAAAGCAAAAAAAATGTTTTTTTGGCATTTCTTACTTGCCCAGCACAGTTAAGAGTATATAGGGGTTTGTTTTTAATTACATTCTGGTTTCAGCATTTTGAATTGAATGACCATCTAATTATGGCTTCATATAAATCCTTAAAAATAGAAACTATACCTTAACAAAACAAGGAATCTCAAAAGGTGGTATCTAGCCCTCTACTTCAACAACATGTAGCCTTCTTGCCAACTAAAGGTACTCAACATCATATGAAGGCCAAGTCAACGTAGTTTAATAGTTATTAACAAGACTTCCCAGTGAATACCTCAATAACAACACTGAAATTAATTACAGTTTTGGACTGGCTCTGCATCCTGATTGAAACAGGTTATTTTGCACCAATTTAACCAGAAATATCAGTAGAATACAAGAAAACCAGTACTTTTACAAGGAAAGTCTTTGGAATTCAGCAAAATTTAATTTACCCAAAAAAAACCAAACAGTGAAACATTGTGTTGGCAATATACACAAGTGTTCCTGTTCTTCCACTGCTACACTGTAAAGTCACCAAGATTTTAGGTTACACAGCCATCACTTGGACCTTTGCTGGCATCAATACAATTATGTCACTTGCTCATTTTCTCCGTAACAAAGCTTCTGAGCAAAAGCAAGAGCAGCAGAGTTCATTAGGAGGGCCACCACAAAGAAAGCCCCAAAGACAGAGAGGTAAAGGCTACCATCCTGCTCACCTTTCTTTGACAGTGACTCTGAAAATGGGATTAATCTGGGAGAACCATGGAACACAAGTTAAGAAAAGAAAAGATAAAAAAATAAGGTACGTTCTTTCGCTGAAGTATCTAAAGTAATTCAGTTTTTTGTGACAGCACCTAACTGGAGGTGGGTACAAAGGAGTATGTCATGGCTCCACTACCCAGCCCCAGTAGATCCTAACAACAATACTAGTGCTACCTCCAGCTGCAGGAACAGGTAGTCTTCCCACATACACTTCCCTCATTTTCAAGTGTTTTTCAAATACCTCTAACCACGTAACCAAAGATTTATGCCTCCAGTTAGTAAGCGAATTGTTATTTTTTTTTTTTTTTCTAGCCAGACTACATGCTTCCAGTTACAGCTTTAACTAGGAAATTCAGAAGAAATCCACGAATGTTGACCTTTCTCTTCAAGGGTTACCTTACTGCGAAACTATTAAGGAACGGTGCCTTAGCAATAATTACTGCAGTGGAGAAGCCCTTCTCTGCTTTCTTTCCACCAACAATTGAAGTGTTTGATGCATCTAACGTACGTTTGGGATTCTTAGCCACAAAGATATGCAACGTAAACAATATGGCAGTAAATATTCATTTTCTGTGGGATTAAGCCTAAATATGCTCTGCTGTTTGGCACCGAAGTCACAAACTGTTTCTAAGAAAAAAGCCTCCACCACCACACAGACAGTGTAGGGGAGAGAAGATAAGAGGTGCCACATAAAGTCACTGGCATCCAATAACACTTCAATTTCCATATGGAAATAACAGGAAATAAGATGTGCTGAGTTTTAAGCACCAAGGCAACAAAAACACATTAAGATTTCATCACACAAGAACTTGGCTGTAAAATCCGTAATTTTCTTGATCTTTTTAAAGACTTCTCATTTTCAGGAACATCAGATAGCTAACAGACCATGTATTCTACCAACCAGCTAAAGCAGACATTTGCATTAATCTGCTTTGTGTTAATTAAGTGGTGGGAACGCATCTCCCCTTCACCCAGAAATCTCTTCCACAGTCAGATTCCTTGTCGACCTCTATCTTTTTACAGCCCATGTTATAATGATTATTCTCCAGATGACTTCCCCGAGGATAAATACCCAGAACCTGCTATATCTTAGCTCCGAATCATATAGGTCTCCAAAAGACCACTTTTGCATATTGTGTGCACCACATTTGTCTGTGAACAAAGCGAACATTACTACCATCTTTTAAGAAATCCAGACACAATATATATAAGCTTCATAATGATGATATGAAATTGAATTGTATTCCAATTTCAAACAGAAATAAGCTATAGGCATTGGAAAAGGAGGTAGAATCTGTAAGAATGAAAAACACTGGAGTTACTGTTCCCCCCCCAAAAAACTAATGATATGACAAAAGTTAACTTCTATAGCTGAACAGAGGGGGGAAAAAAATATTTGTCTATTCTCATTTACAAATCATACCCGAACCCATCACCTAAAAACTTTCACCCCCAAATTTCAGAAAGGTGGGGGAAAAGAGAAAAAAGAAACAGCATTGAAATACTCTCCGTTAAAACCAGCTGAAGACTATTACTCATGATAGCAGTAATTACCTTCTTGCACCCCCATATAGCAGAAAACAGCTTTCCCCTCACACAGAACACCTCCCCCCGCCAACTTACATAGCATCCAGCATTTGAACACAAACTTATTTAAGCTTTTTCTATGAGAAAAGACTTGCGTCTGAAGGGTAGACATGCAAATAAACCCATGACAGCAGCATCTCTCTGGAAACATTCGTCAAGCAGAATTCTACTAGAATGAAGCTTACATGTTCTAATATCACATTAGCACAAGTACATCTGTTTTTCATAAACCAGAAGACTTAGGGTTTGTAACTTTTGTTAAGTATTAACAGATTACATAGAAAGAGCAACAGAATTTTGATCTGTAATCAGTTAACAACCTGGAGACATGAAACTTTGCAAACTACGTAACCTTTACATCTATGTAAACATACCTATGCTTCAAAAGAGTATTAAATAGGTTTACATGCCTTGCTCTCAACAACAACATCAAGAGTGCTGGGGTATCGCCCAATGATAACACACTTAACACAGAAAAGCATGCACTCTTATTAAAAAGGAATCTTAAGCAGAATTTTACTTTAAAAGCAGTATTAAGTTTGAAGTGTTTTGTTGCTCTACCTGTGCAATAAAGCAATTAGAGTACAACGACAATCATGGAGAGCTTGCAGAGAACATACCAGCAGAGACAATTTCACAAACAGTACTCCTAAACCTTTGGCAGGATTTTCAAGTGCTACCAAATTAATAAAGAAAGTACAGTCAGAAAAACATTACACTAGTAAAATTAAAGAAAAAAGTCTCACCTCCCACCCCTCAATTTCTTCAGAACACCTAACCATTCAGCTTCTGAAGGCTTTACAGTTCTATCCAGATTTTTTTTTTTGTTGGGGATGGGGTGGGGGGGTGGAACGCTTAAAAAAATAATTTCCCTTGATAATAACCAGTGAGACAGGAGAAGAATGAAACAAAAATCAAAGAATAAAACATTCCCCATGCAGTGAAAATGCTACTTCAACTACAAAGGTATCTTTGACATGCCATTTCCTTTAGCAAAATCACTCAAGACCTTCTGAGTGGCTTGAGAATGATCTAGCATCAGGGAGAAGGAAAAAAAAAAAAAGAAAAAAAGAGAGAGGACCAAGACTTTTCTGATGTGCTTCCTTTTGCTTAGGTGATTTTCCGCACGAATCGAGCTTAAGTGAGTTTTAACAAGTATGGGTCTTGTCCCCTGTAAGAGACTTAAAGCCGCAGAACTACTTTGATGACAGACTGCCCAGGTACCAAAGACAGAGCAGGTAGCTGGGATGAGAAGAAATTATGGTTTAGGAGATATGGAGCATAAAAGAAAGAAAAGGACCCCGAGATGTTAAAAACTACAGCACCCACGACAGAAGATTTTGGTTAAAGACAATCCACTACTTCAATATCTCCATTTTCAGCTGCAATAGGGGAAATATTCTGAAACATTACAGAAAATTATGAAGCATACATTCTCTGTTCCTGAAAGTTCATAAAGTATAACTCAGCAACCATGAAAACTAGAAGACACAGAAAAATACTTCTTTGGGGGAGGGGAGAACATAGATAATATCTAAAGAGAAATGTTCTTTGATGAACAAACGATTTTATTTACTATTTTTCTTTTTTAAGCTCACCTACAGGAGAGGCACAGGAAGCATATTCAATTATTCATAAGTATTATATTATTATTATAGGATCTTACGTTTTTTATTAAATCAAAAATACACACAGGTTTATATAAAAAGTATATGAGACAGGACAGGAGAACCTTGACCCGGGAACTTTGTTTTCCTGTTTAGTTAATAGGCAATCATCTCATTCTCCTGAATTAGTACAAATGGGTGCAAACCTACACCCACTTTTATCCAAGCATTTACAAATATTTTTAAAGCCTAATAACATAACACAGATGCTCTCTTTCAAATATCTTAGTCAGAAAGGGGAAAAATTTTCACTCCCTTAGAAGATGATTAGAATTTCCTATCCATTTGAAGTATGTTTACAGGATTTCATACAGCAGTTTATAGATAGTAAAATAAAATGCCTTCAGCCTAAAGACCACTTCCACATCCACCACGTAGAAAAAGACCTACAACATTTCCACCTATTTAAAGAACACTAGTATTATTCTAGCTATGTAAACAACCGCAGAAAATAGTTGCATGTAAAAATAAATTAATACAGAAAACCAACACCCCCACTCCCCGACACACACACTCAGAGTAGCTGGAGACCCCACACTGGAGAAAGACAAACAAGACCTCTTTACACCTGAACTGTAGCATTTCTTTAACCTTTGCCAATATTCTTAAATACATAGCTTGGGCAGCCTTTTTTCAGACTAAAGAACTGGAAAGGAAGCTACTACTTCCAATGATGATGTTAGAATCAATTGATCAGGTATGATTTTAAACCAAAACGAGTCACAGTAAGAAGAAACACTACTTATCAAAATGCCTGTACTTGGTGCTAAAAGCTTACATAATCTTATAATTTTGATTGTAAAAGACAAAAGCTTACTGTTGAATTTATTTATTTTTAGACTTACAGCAGGTCTGCAGATAGCCCAAAATTTTAGGTGAGTAGAAAATAGTTTAATAATTGTTAAATACCGGAACACTTAACGTGTAATACTGGAAAACCACCAAAACAATGTCATTAACATGAGAAGTGGTCCGAATTGCAGCCAGTTTCCTGCTCATTTAGCAAAGGTTAATTCCACCTTCACAGGCAAGAGAAACACTCATTTTGCCTCACCAAACGACCCGAGCAAGAAATGCTAAAGAAAAGACACCTTTTGTTGCCTAACCATCCTTTGTAATAAGTAAGATAGGTAATGTCAACAAGATCACTATTCTGTGCTCTAGGCAAAAAGGTCTTAATAGAAGGACGTGGAAGGGAGAGACAGACACAAAGAGCAGATGGCACCAAGTCTTTCAGAAACTGTCAGTGAGGGAGGGAGAAAAGTTTCCCTACAGAAAATATTAACAAATTAAGAGGAATGTTGCTCCAGTGACTTAAAAATAAGGTATTAGGAAAAGATGAGAGGCATGTCTTCCACTGCAAGACAGAACTGTCAGAAAAAAATCATGTTTTGTTTCAAGAGAGGAATAAATGATATACCTTAATAAAAAAAACAAACCCAATCCTCTGTCTGGCCTTAACCCGCTCTGTTATTTATTTGGTTAAAACAGAAACGATTTTTTTTTGGTTTATTTCTGGCAGCGCTCGCCTTTTCACAGCACATTTAGCACACACAGAATTGATCAATACCGCTACAGACATAAGACTAGACTATCCATTTACTAACCACAAGAAAATGTCCTGTTCAGCAAAATCCTGTACATTATAACACTGAAATTTTAAAAGGCATTGTTATACGGATCTCATTACTGCCTCACACCAGTTACACTGAAAAGCTGAGCACTTGTCTGCTTGCTTTCCTTTGCACACTGTGCAAGAACACTAAAAAGCGTTATCTAAACCTACACAGAGGACTATACACACATTCAAAGTGCAAGCAAAAAGTGCCAGGCTTGAACACATTAGATCAGTTACACAGCTCACAATAGGTATTTTGTGAAGCTGATGGAGCTTCAAGCAGAAAAGTACCAACAGTTCTCCCAACCACTGGTTGCAACCATAACCATTTTCCTCCTAAAGAAGCCTGGTGAAGTCCTCACACCCCGCTGGCTTCTCAGGACTCTAAGCTGGCATTTAAAACCCAACTTCTGCTGTTTTAAAGAGAAAAGTAGTAGCTTTTTTTTTTTTTTTTTTTGCATTATGAGGTACTGACGTGTTAAGTAGCAAAATACAAAACGTTACAAACTATTGTTTAGAAACTGAAAGTCTGCCTTTTCAGCCTAATTCTGTGCATACATCTATACACGCACACCCCCCTCTATCATTAAAGGACGAGCTAATGCCTTCAGAGCAGTGCCTATTTTAAACTAATGAAGCATTAATGAAGGTTGCCATTCACCAGTGAATGGTCTGGAGTAAGAGATCTAATTGAAGTTAAAGAGTATTTCAGCTGGGTTATTCTTATTTAAAAAAAACACCACGAAACACTAATAATTGCATTGCCAGGTTACAGTATGTGACACAAGGTGGTTATGCCTCCACATTTGTACCACACAACTGATCTGAAATCCAAGCGCTGCACGCGTTTGAAGTGCTCGTTATACATTTTTAAGAATAACGATGACAACAGCTTCTGCCTTCACAATCACTGCCATCCCCAAACACTTGTCATTTGAAAAATGAAAGATTTCTCCTCATTCATACAAATGAACAAAGTTACCAAAGCTTTCAAGCGCTGACCCCAAAGCCTTATGTTTGAAGCAACAAAACCAAGAACATTCACTTACCTGAAGAAAAAGAGATAAGAAAAACAGCGAACGCCAACTTAGTAGCAGCTCCCATTTTCCAATGCTGTTAAAACATTTAAGTGACTTTTAAGTATCCAGTTTCCTTGGTCCTGCAAGCTGGAAAATCTCCCTTCTTGCTGAACCGTTATAAAGCAATCTATAGCAACATTTCTGCAGCAGATAACGTTCGTAAAACAGTAAAATCAGATTTCTTTAGACACTGACGATCTCCCTCCGGCTCTTTCTAGCAAGAATCCGGGCTGAGGGATGGATATATTTGGAACTGTGTTTCAAAACACACGTGTCATTTGGCTTCTGTACAAACGGTGGCAAAATTTAATTCATAAAAGTATGCTACGAATCCACTTTAAAAAAAAAAAAGTCAACAATTAAGCCGCTGGACACGACGAAGTCTCTGAGGATGCTCCAACTCTGCTTTTCCACATCAAGCTCGGAGAAGCATCCCTCGTGGGTGCCGAGTGTCGGGGAATCGTATCGAAATCGGTCCAACACGACGTTTTTGTCCTGGCTCCCCTTACACAACATGTAGTGTTTGGGAGAAAAGTAGCTCCATTTCAGTTTCAACTCTCAAATGCCTCCGGATGAAGGGAGTTTTGTCAGTTTCTTGATGAAAAGCTACCTTAAAAAAAGCAAGCCACCAGCTACATGTGGGCAACGCTTCGGTTTTCTTTAATAACGCTGAGGGATTTAGCGTAGCCCCGACGAGGAAAAGGGGAGAAACAACAGTTTGGTTAACAAACCAACCTTCGGGCTTCTCAAAAAGGGGCAAATCTCGAGTCCTGCCACCAGTCAGGGAGAGCCGCACATCTCCCCTCCTCTCCCCCGTCCGTCCAACACCAGCACTCCCGAATCCCAGCAAGATTTCAAATTCTTCTAAGAGATTTCCATCCCCTCCCCCCCAAGAGGCTATATTTGGTATTTAAACAGAGAAGAGCGACTGGAAAAAAAAATATATATATAAAAAAAAAATGCAGTATCCAGCCGCTGGGGAGGAGGGTGATATATTCTTTGTGGCAAATCCTTCTTCCTTCCTCGACTGCCGGTGCTTCTCGGAGGACCGGGCTCCCGGGGAGGCCAGGGGGCCGCGGGGAGGATGCGGCGGTGGCCGGGCCGGCGGCAGGTCGCCTTCTCCCTCCCCTCACGCCGGCGGGCGCCTCTCCTGCTCCGCTCCAACTCCTCACCGAC
>VYZM01003660.1:975429-988217 GCA_013398915.1 Dromas ardeola
AGAGAGAAAATAAGTGCATTAAAGTTATCTTTAATTTCATAAGAGTATGCATCACTTATGTGAAATTTGGAATATTTTAAAAGAGTTCTAATACAGACTTTCAGTTTTAGAGCACTGGAGAGATCAATAAATATACTACATATTATTCATTAATTTGCATTTTTTACTCTGTTCCAAAACTATTGAGATACTTTACAGTTATATGGATAACACAGCTATAAAGCATGAGAAAACGTAGAATTAATCAACCTTTTAAATGTTGACGAACTGAAACGAAATCAAAAGCTTGCCTCTGGTGTGCTTTTGGATTGGGTCAGTGTATACATCCATCTACATTTTCTCCTTTTATGCTTGTAATCAAACTTAAAAATTCTATATGCAGTTGTTGAATCCAGCTGATATCCACAAAGTACAATACATGCTGAAATCACAGCCCTGTTTTGGATTCAGGTATTTTGGTGTTTGGCTAAAGTGTGCTCATTTTATTCATGTGGGCAGTACTGATAACTACAGATTAATAGGATTTGGCCTGTATTGTGTTATGTAAAGCTACTTCTGTAGTGAGTTTGTGTGACAAATTCCTTTTTAAAGTAATCAGATGGAGCCTGTAGACCCACACTAAGAAGAATGTTTCCCTGCTTCAAGTTTGAAAACAAACACGTAGATACACAAATTTACAGAAATTAACACAAGTACAGTGTCCATCAAGTCATTTTCGTTAAAGGCTAGTTCTATACCAATGATTATTTTTCTGTTTTGATCTGCTCTCCAGACTTTTGTTTCCTTAAAGTACTCGTGCAGAGATTCAAAAATATCTAACCTATTTTCTTGGAAGACAGAGTGATGTTTCTTTCTAGGATTTGCACTGTCTTGTCAGAAAAGATCATCCGACTAGTGCTTCCTGTTGCTTTCAGACACTACGTTGTCTCTTAGAGGCAGTTTGTTGTGTCACGGTTTTTTATTACTGTGGCATTTATCATGTATGATTTCATTAATATTTCATAGTAAAACTAAATTTTTTAAATACTGCACTATAGTTCTCACTTAAACTATACAATCCTTTTTTTGAAGTGCCATGAGAAGTCCAAGATGAATTCTTAAACCCCTAATCTTATTATGAAAACAAGGTTTTTCAGGTCTGTATTGAGATTCTCCTTCTCAGAATATAGTATGGTAATTTATTTACCCCCTTATAAACAAACTCTGTGTTCGTCACAGAAAGCAAAAACATTATAATGTTTTCACCATTATTTTTGATGAATTCTTAAAATGTGTGACAGGTGTTCTCTTCTGCTACAGTGTCCTCACAACGATAGTAGATTTTTAAAGAATATATCTTTCACACTTACTTATAAAGTCTTTATATGTATATATATTGGTTGATAAAGCATTACATATTTTAGACTGACAATTTGTAATTAAATAGTCATAAGAAATAGGAGGGCAAAGTGGCTAAATGCGGAGAGATTGTCAGGTATTTAGAGTATTAAATTGTGTGCTCATTAGAATTATTTTGTTAATATGACTTTTGGTTCTTTTGAAACAAGAAAAGTACTTGAATAGGTAATTACTTATGATGTCATTCAAAATATATTAGAAGCTTTCTGTAATGACTGAAGAGTGGGAACAGGAGAGTTTTCCAAGCTGTGATACATGGTTTAAATTCACAGTTTAATAACAAATATATATTATTTTTGTTAAACAGTGTTAGAGGAGAACAAGAAAGTCAAATACACTGTCACAGGCAATGCTGCAAGTAAATATAATGCATAAATATTTTTCATAAGCCAAAGACATTTTATCAAAAGTGTACCCAAAGTCTTCATCTATTTCTTGGTATCAGAAACTATGGTGAAATGCCTAGTACTAGTGCCAGGTATACAGCTTAAGTTCTAGAGAAAATTAGATATGTTTTGCTCATTGACTCAAAATGAAACACATGGAGAAGTGCCCCCAGGGGTGCGGGTGGAGAACTTTAAGAGTGGGCTAGTTATCAGAGATGTGATGTGCAGTTTGGATTCAAGGTTTAGTAGCAAACTGCATACATGCATAGTGTTTTTTAAAAGAACTGACAACGGAGCTTGTCCTTTGAGTTTTCTTTTCAGCCCTGAATCTTAAAATGTGAGTTCTTTTGTAGCAGGAAAGTTTATAACTTTTTAATAGTCAGTGAACTTATATTAAAAAGAAGAAAAAAGTTCCAAAGATTGAGCTGGAAACCTTAAAAATAAGGCTTTTGGAAGTCTGTCTTGGAACAACAAATTAGAAGCTCTTGATAGGTTAGTAAATTCCATTGTGATAACTGCAGTTAGCAATGACCGGATGAGCCAGCCAGTTTACAAGTAGCCCAATGGTCATAGGCCAGGTTTTCAGGAAACAGAGGAAACTTGAAGTATGTATTAGTGAATTTTAGAGTTTTCTAGCAGAGATGAGTAGTGATAGCTGAAGAAATGCTTTGAGAAGTGAATCAAAGGTTTGCAGATCTGAATGGAAGTTACCTGCCTGGAAGAAGAGGAGGAGGAGTGAGAGGCCTTGGGTGAGACTACGTGTTTGCAGTCATTTCTGAGTCTGTCCATCAGAGAGGTCCTGTTGTCACACTTCAGTAACTTAAAACCTAAGTATGACATTCCTGGGAGTATTGTTTGATTCATTTCAGTGTCAGACCAGATGCGTGCTGGGGAAGACGAATGAGTATCAGTTTTTGGTTCAACAGATAGCTTCATAAGTGCTCTACAGTATTAATAAAGAACAATAATGGGAGGTGCACTTTTTGAACATTCAGGTGGATTGGAGGATACTGGACCTTGAATATTAGTTACTGGTTTTGCTAAAACACTCAAAAGTTGAGGCTCCAAAATGTTACTATCAGAAAAAGATGGCAACTGGGAGTCAAGTATGTATGAAAAAAATCTGCAGATACTAGTTTTGAAAATTGATAATTTGGAATTTTAGAAAAGAAATGTGAAAACCCATGGTAATGAACAAGCTACTAAGAATTTTGTGTTTTATTGTGGCTAATAACTGAAGAATGTAGAATTAACCCTTACAAATATGTTATGTGTCAGAAGAAGTTGCCCTGCTTTGGGAGGCAGCGGTTATAGGCTAATAAAACCTTCCTGCACAGGAAAATGGTTGGAATAGGATTTGAGACCCACGTCATTGAAAGAAACATAGCCTCTGAAGCCCCTGTTGTTATCTGAATACTTGACTCAAGTAGCAAATAGTGACGGTTAGAATTCCCATCGTGAAAGAGGAACAGCTACATCTAATAAATACACATATAGAGTAAAATTACAGAGGGAAGGGGAGCTCCCAGAGTTTCTGTTTTATTTGTTGTGGATTGTATTTTTTGCAGCACAGTGAAATATTTCTAAATGATGGGTAGCAGGAAAATCTATTACATCAGTGCCTGAGCAATGAGATTTGACAAAATTAAAGGTGAGAGCTGCTGTTGCCTCTCAGTGCTTCATCTTAAATTGCATCTTCCTCAAGCCCATGATAGTGTCTCACTTCTTTGATGCACCGAGTAAAAAGCACTGCTTTTTATTAAAGGTAGCTATATAGAAACATAGCGGGAATTCTGAGGAAGTCAGAAGTGTGACTCTGGGACAGTGTTGCCTAATGGATATGAATTGGTCTAAGTTAATGTGTTTTGTTTTCAGCCTGTAATCAGTGATTTAGGCATTTCATAATTTCTGCACAGAATTTAAGTAGCGTTAAAATAATCCTGCCAACAGAAGCTCAGCCTGCAGACACCCCTTTGTTCCTGTTCACTGTTACAAAAAACATACCTCTCCCCAAGTGCTATAATTCCTGGGAATCTGGCACATTACAGGTTTCCTTGTAAAGAGTATGGAAGATTCCCAAATTTGACCTATTTCAGATCTAAAGAAGGATGGAGCAAGTTTATAGTCCTAGAAATCTCTTAAGGAATACCTACTAGCTGTCCACTTCTTATTTTTATAAAGAAGAGAATTCAACTGTAACATTTCTTTCTGGTGATTGTGCCTTTGGGAAGACAGGTGGGGTGAGCCAATCCAAGGCCATTGGAAGTTCTGTAAATTAAAACCTGTTATCTTGCTTCTGCAACCAGCAGAAGATCCCAGACTGCAGTTACATGTGCTTAGTCATTGGCCAAGGAAGCGAAATCCTTCTCCAGCTTCTACTGCTGAATAGTTGTGGGATAGATTCATCTACAAATTCTTTGATAATAAATACAATGCAGACATTGAACAAAAAATATTTTAATGTCTGAGATGACAAGATTCCATTTACTCCCTGTAGTGAGAAGTTCTTTCAGTTCAGGCTATTTTTAAATGAATAAACACTAACCTTTTTTCCATTTAACTAGCAAGTTTTGTACATAGCAGTCAACCTTTCTAATGAAAAGTCTCATTTTTTTTCCTTCAAATTCTTCAGGCAATGAATGCATATTTCTAAGGTTGTTTTTTAGTGATTCATAGTGCATGTACCCTGTTTTAGGAACATCAAGTAATGAACTTCCATAAAACTGCAGAGAGGAAAGTATTATTCTTTTTATGGAGAGGTAGGGAAGCTGAAGTGCACATACATGGACACTAGATTTTTTTTTTTTTTAAAACACACTTGCCCCAAACCATTTGAATGATTCCATTTGAACACCACCATTTTGAAACTGTTAGTCACTTCTGATAATGAGTATATTGGTGATTTAGTAGTTCTTATACATCTGTTGGCACGACAGTGGAGTTTCTAAAGGTGTGAAATGGAAGTGGGGCCTTTTTGGCCTAGGATTCATACAGAAGCAGGAACTGCCTCAGCCAGTAGACCATCGTTTCTCTTTTTACCATGATTACTGATGAACTAAGTAACGGCATAGCCAGTAGAGCTGGCAGTGTAGTTTAGAGGTCCCTCTTTCTGTTCCATTTCCTAAATAATATCTTTCTTTTCCAGAGAAGTTTTCAATTCCAGTAAGGTGTTTCTTGAAGGCCACAGGCACAGTTGTGGAAAACTTCAGTTAGCCCATGTCCTAAAAACTGTCAGGATCTGCACTGAGAGAAAATAAACTCTATGACACTTGACCAGCTATTTGGAAGTCAGAAGGTGGGTGCCAGCGTGTCTAACATTTCAATATCAAGGTGGATTAAGAGCATTAAGGAAGCTTAAACAGCTCTCAGGAGGGAGATTCCCATGGTTTTGAAGGCTTATTCCACTGGAACAGTTGCTTGGCTGCAATTTGGGTTGAAAGATCAGGGTTTTTTTCTCCTGGGATTGTGCATGGCACTACCAAGTTTTACTTTTTGTATTAAGCATACTCAAAGTTTGAATGTCTGGTCATGCTGAGTGCTTCAAATTTGAGAAAGCTCAGATGACACTTCTTGCTTAGTGGACGTTACCATGGAACTTTTCAGGCACTGGCTAAGGCAAGTGAAAGGAAGGAGGCAGTTTTTTTCTTGTTTGGTTCATGTTTTTCTTTTAACGATCTGTAACAACTAATAGTCCCGATCTGTATTGGTTTACAAGTTTTATTGTCATTAAAATATCAGGCAATTCACTGAGTCATGCAAAGAGCTGTGCTCTTGGAGGGAAAGGCTAAGATGTGGTTGGATGTTTCATCTGCATTAGCTAGCATGGAAGAATTTCACAGGACCATGTTGGCTCTTGTAGCAGTGATGGGAGAAACCAAATTAGAATGTAAGAACAGACTCTGTCCCTCTCATTTTCCAACGAAATAATATGGAAGCATTCAGTTAATGATAGTTTCCGAAGCAGGTTTAATGAAGTTAATATAACTGAACTGCAGTAACTTCATGCAACTGAGCAGCATTTTTCCACTCAATGTATAGTATATAGTATGCTGCCAATTGATCATTTGCTGTGCTTTCTCATGATTTCATCATGGAAATTATCCAGCTATATTTAGGAATTGTATAAATAACTGCTTTACTTGTGGGTCGTCTTAGGAAGAAGACTTTACACTACATCTTCTAGCAGCCCAATATGAGTTATATGTGGTAGTTGAAGAAAAGCGGTTCTCATGCACCAGATTTGCTTTCTAGACTGTAGTGAAGACTTATTGTCAAATATTTAGCAAAAACTGTCTGAAATATTGAAAGAACCTTTTTTTTAACTATCATTTTCAAATAACAGCACGTTGTTATCTTTCAGCCCTATAAGCTGATTCACACCTGAGAAAAACTTAGCAGAATATGCACAATATATAATGTATGTCTGTGTAGAGATGTTAGCAGGTGATTATTCTTCTACATCATTGCTTTGCTTAAATTCTGCTTAAGATTTGTACCAGATAAAGACGCGGGGTTTTTTGGTGAAGATTTTTTTTTTTTTATTTAACTGGAATGTAATTACAACCTTTTAATCAAAACTTTCTTGAAAATAGGTAGATAAAATGAAAATATTATGTAAAACAGGTGGCAAATCAGCATGAAATAATTTTTTATGCTAGTTCTGATAGATAGCTTCTAATACTTGGAATGTCTAATACTGTTGGTGGAATTGCTGTGTCAATATAGCAATGAAGATAAACTGTTCAAACAGGCTAGACAGTGTAGGATATACTGATGCAGTAAGCTTTCAGTTTGATGTTCTGTTACCTTTGGAACTGGAAATTTTAAGCAGAAACTGAAGGGCTTAAAAGCGGCCTTATTATAGAGAAGGAAAGTTGCAGACTACAGACAGGTTTGAAGAGGATCAAATGATGGCAGGACAGGTTAGGGTTAGAGAGGTGGGAAGAATGCACTAAGTGTGTCAGCTTTCTCACAGAAGCTGCATTGTGAGAGGTCTGGTAAATACATTTTCCATGTTATCATCAGTCATACTGTGATGCAAGTGACTTGGGAATCAGATTTTTGTCCTTGCTGTGGGAACATACAGTTACCTCAAAACTTACATATTTTTCAAGCTGTTAGAGCAATTTCTAAGCTCTCCTCTGTTAGGCCCCTATGCAAGGCACATGCAAGGCCATTTATATGCTTTAACTATTTCTGTGCTCTGGAATGGCATTTGTGGATTATTAGCAGTGTTAGACTGTAGCAGATCTTTAGTTACGCTCAAGCTGTACTTCCACAAACACTTTAAGCCAGCATAAGCCAAGAGATGCTGCCCTGCCCCGCACAAATGTTCTTGCAGCTGCACACTTAATTGATTGGGGAACTGATTCTGGTTAAAACTAGCCAGCAAACCAAAACAAGGCATTAGCTTTAAACTAGTTTCTGAACTCACTTCATTCCTAACCTCACCAATATTTATGCTGGCTTGAAGGTCTTCACCTTCCTGGTGTTGAAACCACAAGTGTGTGAAGAAAACCAGGAGCTGCTTTTTTGATGCAAGGGCCTAGTTTAAAGGGCTTGTGGAATTGCAGTTTAAATTGTGGCTCCTTGCTAAACAGCCAGACATTCTACAGGAGGTTTTAATGGTCATCTTTTTACGCCCTGACTCCCAAGACACACCTTGGATAGAACCCAGGGTGTGGCCTTGGACTAATTCTGTCTGTATCACCTGCTTGCCTTTAACCATCTTTCTATAAAGAACTTCAAGTTGTATTTTTGGTGATCCAAACTGGGTCTAACCAAAACATGTTTCCACACCCACTAAAATAATTTTCTACCCTCTAACAACCTCTCACAACAGATATTTTCTATATTAGGTAGTTACATTTAGTATTTATGCAACAAAACAATTGGAGAAAAATACCGGACTTAGATGAATTGTGCTTGTCAGTATTACAATCTGACAGTTTAAGTAGCTCATTCCTTTTCTTAAAAACTGCGCTAAGATAATTTATGTGTTTCATAAGTGTTTTATGTTTGGATTACAAAGAATTACAGAGTTTCACTCATCCCAAATTACATACTAGAAAATGCATTCACATCTCGTTTATTACATTGTTGGACATCAGAATAAAATTGTGGATCATGGTTAGTTGCATCAGCTCCTTTCATTAGTTTTACAGGTCCTGTGTAGTACTTATGCATACTTCTGTGTTTCTTGGAATTTCTTACACAATTACAGCTAGTTAAAAAAAAAAATTAAATGCCTTTTTTGAGATAAATTCTCCTTAATTTAAGTAATCTCTTAGTACAATGCAAATACTAGTTATGTTATTTTTTTTCCATCTTTCCACTATAAGCCTGCCAAATTTAATGCATTATGCTCAAGAGTTATTCATGTAAGTCCCAATTTGTATTTGCCTGCTTGGCACTTTTATCTAATACATTGCGAGCCTGCGCCACAGCTGCTGCTTCTTTCTGACCTCAGATGCTTGAAGCAGAGGATGGAAAGAGGCTGTGATGCTGCATGGCAGTCTGCAGGAGTTGTGAAAGGTGTCCCCTTGCTCAGTGGAGCTCCACTGGAAGGTTTCTCTTCCCAGCTGCATTCTCTCTTTGGAGGTCCTCTAAGGTGACCTGACCAGCACAGACCTTTCTTTGCAGGAAATGGGCAGTGGTTCTGTCATAGGCAGTGTGTGGGCATGGATATGGAAAAGTTGCACTACACCACTGATTGCAGGCTTTCTTTGGGGTTTTTTTAACAGTTAACCTAAACCTCTGGTCCAAAGATGGAGACATTATTCTGAGTTGCAACAAGTAAAGCACGCCACTTCTGGAACTGCAAAGACACTACAAAATCATTAATTTCTTCAGCTAGTATCGAAGAATTAACTTCTACATCCTGCAAAACAAAATTCAGGAATGTAGCTTGCCACGTGAAATTTAGAAGTTACAGAAAAGATAAAGGACTGATGATAGAGGTCGATGCCAATTCTGTTTAAACTGTAAATTTCCTCCTGAAAGTAACTAGGACACTATGTTATAAAAATAGTCTTACAAAATTCCATGGTGGAATGGGTGGTAGTAGGCTCTAAACATGTGCCCTAGGTTATTGTTGTTTGTGTCTCAGACACTGGTTTATTTCTAATTTCACTTTTTCTTTGAACCATAAACAATTTTTTAGAAATCTTCTTAAATGTTCTTTCATTATAATGTAGTAGAAGATGAACAGTAGCAGAAAGATTTTAATCTTGAAAATATTTTGAAGAAGGATTTCTTGAACTGTGTGACTTTCCAGTTCATCCTGATTATTCAAGAGTTTTGGCTTTTCTTTCACTGAGAGTTTGCAACCTAATAGTTGCTTTCAATTATAAAGACCAAAAAAATAATTGACCAATTTACAGGTGTAATTTCTTAAAAATTAAAAAAGGGAAAAGAAAAAAAGAAAAATTAAGGTTTTCTCTAAAGTTATCTGGAAGACTGCTGCTGAAAAAGCAGTTCAGATAATACAGATAATACAGATTATCAGATAATACAGATTAATATTCTAACTTTTTATTTCTTAGCCCTCTTCTCTGCAATTTTCTCTAGTCTCTCCTTGTAGCATCTGTGTTATTTTATCTTAAAAGTATAACTGGGATCTTTAAATAAGAGAAGGGTAAAACCACTGATCGTTCCAGCTAAATACTTAAATCACAGTTTAGACTGAAACTTCTTGATCTAAATCAATTTTAAAAAAATCCTCTTAATATATAGAATATAGTTGAATTAACATACCTGGAAGGTCAGCAGTTTTCAGAAGGGAGGAGTGTGTACCACTGTGTGGTGTGTGGAGTGATGATATGGGTGGAGTGATGATATGGGGGACAGAACCTGTTAGTCTGGACCTGCCAGCCAAGATACTGTGAGCGGGGAAGCAGAGCCTCTTCTATAATAGTACTCCTTTGACTGCAGGGGTTGGGGGGGAACAACAACAAAAAAAAACCTTCTCGTGTTGAGTGAGCTAATGTGGAAAACTAGAGGAGCAGATTAAGTTTCCAACAGGGTACTGGGATGAGGAAAAATTATTGGAAAGGCTAAGTATTTACTTCTCCTTGCAACATCATATATGAAAACTCAAGTTGCAAACACACAATTCTGCGCTGTAAGCATTATATGCAATTCAAAGAGGGTATAGGAGGTAGAAGGAGCCAGAGATAGAAAAGCTGTTTCTTCAGAGAAGGTAGGAAAGTTGAATTGAGAATTTTAAATCTGATTTATTGAAATTTTTAATATTTACATTTAAGGGAAGACTAATTTCAGTTCTTTTCTAGTGTAAAAATGTTCAGTAGTATGGAAATTGAACCAGCTCCAGTTTAGAAGCCTTTTAAAGCGTAAGGAATGATTATCATCTTAAGCAACTGTAAAGTAAAGGTGGAGTTTTTTTATTTTAACTCATGTGAAGTAGTATGAAAGAAAGCCTGGATGCTTAAATTATTTTATGATGTAGTTCTTAATTATCAGAAACTACACTTTTAATAAGAAGTTAGTACAACCTGAGTTGCAAGGAATGTTTATAAATAGCTGATTGGAAAAAATAATGCACCTCTGAGACATGCAGTGCTACAGAGTTCTTAGTGGTTAGTTTCTAACTCGTATTGAAGTGGTGCTTGGAAGCAATACATGAAATTGAATGCTAATATTGTTTTTTAGTAACTTATAATATTACTGTGATGTGGCAGGTAGTCTATCACAGAAATTGCTCGCTCTCTCCCCCCTGTATTGCACTATAGCTATAGGGTTCTGTACAGTTTTTTGTACTATGAATGCTCTTCTGTGTCTGTCATTCACCCACCTACTTCTCTTGGTGGTATGTCATGGGTTACTGTTGATCTGCTTCGCTTTACCAGGATCTTTTATTATGGTTTTCTCAGAGCTGGCATTTTATCTTTGTAGATGTTTAGAAATTAATATCTCATAATGATCTGACGTTTGCTACTTTGAAGTCAGAATTTTTAAACAGGAGACTTGGCAATATATGTACTGTATCTGCTCTTAACAGTTTAATTAGTGCTGTGTTATGTATGCACATTTTTTTAGCATGTACTATTTGGAAACACTACTTGATATATAGAATGAAAAAAGTGTGCACACTCCCTAAGCGATGCACGTTGTTGTGTCTGTGAACTCTGTACGTTTGTAATGTTAAATTTGCCAAAGTTAATGTGTTGAAAAGTAACAAGTTACTTTAGTTAAATGTCTCTTTCTAGAGGAAAATTAGCATAATGGTTACTTTTACTAAAATGCAATTACTGTCATTGTAACAATCAATCATATTTTCTTGTGGAAGGAATTTTACCTAGCTCTGAATGCATTAAAATGTAAGATTACTCTGCTCAGTGTTAAAATAAGCTGCAGAGCAATATACTTTTGGTGAGAACCGAGTGTAAGTTCCAGTCGTCTGGTTGTCCTTAAGACTATTCAAAAATAGAAATTAACTTCTTAAATGAAATTGAGCCCAGTGACTTGTAAAACACCAACCAAAGCATTATAAGTTCTGAAAGGCTTTAAAAATAGTTGAAAAAGTTTTTGTTACAGCTGAGCTTGATTAAGCCTTAAGCAACAAGTTCCTGTATGCATTTACCACTTGGCTGAGAGAATCTAGGAGGTTCCCCACAGCAATCTGTAGAACAGGGTTGGTTTGTCTGCTGTGGCATCCTCCCGCTTTTCTTCCTTGCAGCCTCTTCCCTCGGTCTTATTAAGCGTGCAACTCGCACTCTTCATTTTCCTAACGTTTCTTTTCCTTAACCTTCTTTCTTTCCCCATCATGTCTTTCCAGCATCTTTGTTCTGCTAACTCCTGTGAACAGTTCCTGAGGAAATAAAATCTTCTGCAAAAAATAGGAACAAGATAAAGAAACTGTGGATTTTCTGCTAGATCGTTTCCCAAACTAGTCTCTGAGAGATTTAGATATATCAGAGGTAGCTGTTGCTTCTTGACCTCTCATGCTGTGTATAAATGTAAGAGACGGGCATTTAGCAAGAACAGGCAAAATTGCTGAGGCCCATTGGAAATAGGGAGGTTGCTTTGCTTTGCTCATAGTGCTGCAAGTGGCTGCTCCTGATTCTGTGACTTCTTATTTCTCACCGACGTGTATGAGGACCAGCGCTAGGAGAGAATGATTTCAATACCTGTGTCGGCATATTTATTACAGGACCCCTTGTCTTGCAGTACTCCTTTCCAAAGACAGCAAAGTCACTTTTTGAAGTCTAGGACTATAATGTTGAATATAAGGTAATAGAACCCCTACCAATCCTTAAACATAAAGAGGTAATTCTGTAATGATATTTGCCAATTATGTCTTTCATGGTATTAAAGTAACTGTATTACAACCTACCTTTGCCAACTGTAAATTTCTATTTGTTTTTTCTTTTTTTTTTTTAAGTAAAAATATGGCATTCTTTTGCTGTCGTTGCTTCTGTTCATCCTGCTTCTGGGTAGAGCTGATATTCTATGTTTATTCTATAAGTGATGTTACCTTGAAAATAAATGAGGAATGTTTTCAATATCCTAGATCAAAATCGTTAAATATGTTATAGTTTTATTGGCAAATCAGACATTGAGACTTTGAAACCAGTTTTTGTATTTTAGTTTTTCAGGTATTATGTTCTTACACTTTTCTATAAAGAATTGCATAGTGCAATTGTTATTATATAAATCAGTTTATGTTATATAATAAATTATGTGGTAGAGAAATGAGTTTATTTAATACTCAAAGATATTTTCATGACTCTTTTTACAGGATGTGTCTTTCCTTGCACAAAATAGTTTTATCTGTTGTGTCTGCAAAGATAGGTACTTAAGTTCTCATAGGTGATAAATAATTTTAGTGCTCAACTTGACATGTCCTGTGAAGAACTTAATTTTTTTTCAGGCAGTATTGATCACTGCCATGTGGAAATATGATTCAAACTGTACACCTACGACTGAAGACACAATTAATAATCTCTTGAAAGTTTTGACCTGTCTTGTTAGAAGTTTAGCTGA
>VYZM01003660.1:997057-1036340 GCA_013398915.1 Dromas ardeola
AAAAAAAAGATCAAAAAAAAAAAAAAAAAAAAAAAAAAAAGACAGTTTGGGCCTTGGGTTATTTGTAGGGACACAGTAACCCAATGTCATTAACAACTGAAAATTGCATAGTTAGTTGCAGGTTTTTGAAATATACAGAATGGTATTTTGGCTATTTTTGTAGTAAGCAGTTTTAGATCGTTATGGGTTTTGATACTTACCTCTCTTGTTCTCTTCTCCATGTTTTAGGGCTTTCATGTATGTTTTTAAAAGCTAAAATTAACCTGTTACTTTATTTCCTCCTACAGAAATAAAATATATAAATATTCTCACTGCACACCAACAAGTCTCAATATGATAATTATTCTGTAGGCCAGGCCTTTGTCAAAAAGTCTGGAAGAATTAATTAAAACCTCATCAGATGTCTTCACCAAGTGTTCAGGGTAACAAGGTGATGCCTAGAATGAAATACCTATCGTACAGCATACAGAAAAATAGAACACAGTAATGAATTCAGATGGATAATTTATAAATCAAGCTCTACTTAATTTTCTTTTACTTTTGTAAAAGCAGCAAAAATGTACCGCTGTGGCCAGGTGTACTATTCAAACTGCAACTGAGACTTATTAAAAGGTACTTCCACACTTCTTCATTCTTCCATTTATGCCAGAAGCGAGCAAAGCTGCTGACAAAACTGCACGTATAGTAGTTTCTTAATCCAATGGCTGAGGTTAAATCGAACTATTACCATACAGTGTACTTACTATGGTAGATGGAATCTTTTTGATACAGGTGGATCAGAGAGTATTTGCCCGTGTCATGTAAGTGATCGGAGAGGATGGTAACCTCCTTTAGGGAGAATAAAGACGGCAATGTAGATGCCTCCAGCCAAGGGCAGGGATCTTTTAACCCAGTCACCTGAGCCCAAACTATATCTCATTAGAGGCTATGGGTTTGTACAGTTGGTCTGAACTAAGATGCCAGTTCTGCTCCACACTGCCAAGAGCGTTATGGGATGCGCACTGGCCGTGTTCAGTTAATCATTCTGGTAGAAAGTCATTCTGCCTCAGCACCTCTCACCTTCAAATTCGACGATAAAGGACCATCCTATCTACTTTATAGTACAGAAATGACTAAGAACAGCGAATCTATCATGGTACGCTCATTGTGTGCAATGCAGTGCCGAGCTGAGCTTCCCAGATCAATGTGAAAGTCCTCTCCAGAGCTGAAAGCAGTATAGCTGCATTAGGATTATTGCGTTTCTCGTGAACTAGCTTGAGTTCCACTGAGGCAGCTGTACGACGTTAAAGGCCTGCCCTGGTATCTGTGCTCAGCAATGCTCTTTGACACATGAAAACACGACCTCATTCAGAGTTTGTGATGTATCTCCGAGTTGCACTGCATTGTTTAGTGTAAACAGAACTACAGAAAGGCAGGTACTTTTGTCTTTGCTGTAACTGGTCAGAACTGTGTAACATAAGCTTGTGTGAAACATAGCACCCAATTTTCAGTGTCTGATGTCAGAGTTATCCTGTTAACGTTAGTCATCTGTATTTTCCTTTCTGAGTGAAACACAATGTTAAGTACTGAAATGAAGCAACATTTTGGATATTTATAACTTGTTTATCAAATAAATTAACTTACAGTTTTCAGTTTCCCTTATTTGCCCCGCCGTTCTCTATGGAGGTATTGGTATCACTGCAGTCAGGAGGTACTAAATCCATTCGTTCTGCTGTTTCCTAGGGCACAGCTGTTCCAGCTTGCTGTGGTTTTTTGCCTGTCTGAGATCTTCTTAGGCCCAGTGGCTGATTTACTGCCCCATATGCTCTCTTTGGTATTTCTCCACAGCGTATATCTACCCGGATTGACAACCTTATACTGCTGAGGCTTTACCTGCGTATAACTGCCACTTTTCTCCAGTTACAGATATGGTCAGCATCATTCTCGTGCAGTCTCTGCGTGATAAATAGAATCTGGCTTTTTATAACTGTTAGATTCTCTGCTCCTCGGTGGCGGTAAGAATTTTCATTCTGCTCCACTTGGGGACTCTGAGAGGACTAGAGAAGAGAATTATGAGGCAGCCAGAACAGTATTTTTACTTTCTATCTGTCATGCAGTAGGAAATCTACTTGGTAGCTACAAAGAAATCATCAACTTCGAGTTACAGTGCTCCAGTGCTGACTTGGGGCTAATGGGGAAGTTTCATGGCAAGGCTGACTGCTGCAAATTTAAAATTGAAATCTTTGTATTGGTTAGGAAACATGTTTTCTGCTCAACATTAATTATGATTTTTTCATTTTAAGCGCCCCAAGGTCTAAAACTTGTATATGAGAGGTCTTTGGACCAACATATCACATGTAGGTGATACAGTGCTGTTCATCACTTGTGAGTCCTCATTTTTCCCTATATTTATGAATGAGAGAATTTTTAACTGTGTTTGACTGTGATGATGATTTGTTTTTTAACTGTAACTGTGATTTTTAACTGTGACTAGCAAAACAATGGTTTATTTAAACCAGCACTGTGATCTGATAAAGATTAGACAGTAATTTGAGAACGCACAGTGAGGAGATGTGGTGGTCAAAATTGTGAAACAACTGCTCTGTGAAGAGAGATTGAATTGTTTAGGATTTTCCTACTTTGCAAAGAGAACACTAAATGGAGAGTTATGGAGGGGGGCTATGAATTCATGAATGGTGTGGGAAAGGTACACAGAACATAATTCTTCATCATTTTTCATAACACAAGAAATAGGCAGTATACAAATGTGAAGTGTTCTTAAATAGCACAGAATTAAATTTGGGAATGTGCTACTACGGGAGATTGTGGAGGCCAAAAGTATGAATAGATTTTTTTAGATCGCCATCAGTGGCTATTGAAGTGAAACAAAACCCCTAAAACCACACACAAAACAACTCTTCAGGGTACAGACTCCTGTTGAGGAAGATCCTAAATGGCTGATTGCAGGAGACAGAGGTGTTACGGGCCTTGGTGACACCCAGAGCCAGGATAACGTGTTAGATGAATATTATTCAGACCCAAATTGTTGTCCATCAGGGACATAATCATTTCACAACTTATCTTTGCTTGCATCATTAGAACCATTAAAAAAAATGAATTTTTATATCAATCTATATTGTAAAAATTTACCCAAAGTCCTTGGTCTTCAGCTCAGTGTTTTTATTCTCGGTTTAAGTTGTTCTTTGCCTACTTAAACATAGCCAAAGAGAAAGACTGCAAAGTAGCAGCAGAACTGGGAGAGATCAGAGAATACAAATAGCATGGGTGTGCTGCAGAATTCATCCTGTTTTTTACTTCCTTTACAGTTGCACATCGTCCTGGGATGGAGCGTCATAACAGGAGCTCACCCCTCCAATTTTCATGTTGTCTTTCGCATTGCACGTCTCTCTCTGTGACACCGAGCATGGAGAAACCCCGCTTGATTGAATTTGCCAACAGTTTGAACAGCGTGCTGGAGCTGTAGTGAAATCTACACTTCAACTGGACTCCTCCACCACTGTTGCCAAAAATAACAAAGATAACAGGTGTAAGTAGATATAGGATGTATAGCCAAACACTTGACAGTCGTGCTTTGTTTTTCACTAAGTGGGAGTGTTTTCATGCATGGAGCCAATTTCAGTACTGGAACACTAGTGATACTATGAATGACTTGTACAGTACTTTTCATCCCAAGAGTTTTTCCGATTGTGCAAACTATGACTCACTCTCTCATTGCTGAAATGCGGCCACCTTTGGCATTGAGCGCAGCAGTTGTGTAATCGTCCATGATAGTTCAAACTGAGGTTTTGCTGTACTTGAAATTATTGGGGTACTTTCTTGATACGTGTATTAATGCTGAAGTCTGCTCTTGCTTAGTTGGTGAGAATTTAGTAATTCATAAGCCCTCTAGAGCCCCTGCTTACTATTCAAAGGGTATTATGCCTATAAAGTTTGTCAGTGTTTGTTTTAAAAATTGTGGAAAATTTAGTATTTTTATGTTGATTTTGATAGTGTCTCTTTTGTTGAGATTGACATCCTTCAGGCTAACGATGGATTGGTGGAAACATTTGCACAGTATTTGTATATGCCCTGATTTCTTTCTCATGTCTGAGTGTTTGTGACAGCAAGCAGTCTTGTAGGTTAGAGGTGGTGGCCGAACTCGTGTTTGCTGTGTTGATGTACAGCCCACGTAATCTATCACATGTATTTCACAAGACCTCTCAATTTTTTGTGATATTAAAGAAATGATCAAAGCTTTGTGCCTCAAGAAATCCTATAAATCAGGATGAAAAAGCCTGCTTTTGAGCTGAGTTTTTGATATATCTTTAGGCTTACGCTACAGCTTTTACTGCCAATCCTAACTGAATAGCCTGCTGGCTTTTTTAGACAGAGTTGCATCAAATAATTAGCCAGATTAAAAATGGCCTTTCTTTGCTACTAGGCAAGAAATTAAGTTTCGTTATTCTAAAACTAAGAAGAAAATTCCTGATCTTACAGTTGGAATAGTGGTCCACGGTCTTTCTCATGAGATCTTAAAATGGGAAGTTTTGTTGGTCCATGGAGAACAGATTCCAAGAGCTGGTCCAGGAATCATTGCTATAAACAGAACTGCAGTGGATTCTGCTATTCCTCGCTAAGTATTTTTTCGCTGCTGCATCTTCCCAATTACTACAGTTCTATTGATATTGTTTTGAATTAAGAGGTGGGAGACCTGAATTTCACTTTTGCTAGCTGTCCATGTTTTTCTTTACTTGCAAACATCTTGGCACAGGAACTGTTATGTTTGCCTGTAGTGCATTCTTGTTAGTGGTTGACATACATGCAGTACTCCATTAATCAGGGTGAGATACTAGTTTAGTCCTCCACTTTTATCATTTTACAAGATACAGTGTCATACTTGATAAGTAATTTGTCAACTTTCAAATTGTTGAGCTTAAAAATCTCATCTTAAATGCCATAAATCAGAAAAATACGCTTCTAGCTATAGAAAAAACTTCTATGGCAGTTTTTCACCTGACCTGAGGAAGGGCTTTGTGCCTCAAAATCGGTCTCTTTTGTCTGAATTGTATCAGTTGATGTAACGTATATTCTTCTCCTTGCAAATTATGTCTAGCTTTTTTTTAATGGGGAATTTAGAATCATAGAATCCTAGAACAGTTTGGGTTGCAAGGGACCTTTAAAGATTATTTAGTCCAACCCCCCCCTGCCCTGGGCAGGGACACCTCCCACTAGACCAGGTTGCTGCCAGCACACATCGCCGGCTCACGTCCATCTTTTCACCCACCAGTACTCCCAAGCCCTTCTTGGCAGGGCTGTGTCTCCATCCCTTCATCCTCCAGCCTGTGCTCATACTGGGGGTTGCCCCGACCCAGGTGCAGGACCCTGCACTTGACCTTGTTGAACCTCCTGAGGTTCACATGGGTCCACTTCTCGAGCTTTCCCAGGCCCCTCTTGACGGCATCCCGTCCCTCATGCGTGTTCGTCACACCACTCTCTTTTTGGGTCACTTAAATTGATACTCACTAGATACAGGATGCAAATAGTTAAATAAGAAAATGTCTTTGAACCATTGAGAATTAGCATAATTATTATGAATTATTACTTAATAATATAACTACTTTTAATTATTAAATAAGGGTTAAGAATAGAATATGAAGTCAGAGCTGTCTTATAGGAAGAAAATTTAAGTCCACAGTATGTTTTTTTTTTTCTTCCATTAGGTTTCAGTAAGAGGACTGTACTACTCTACATCTGTTAGTAGCACTTAGAAAAAATGCAGATAAATTCTGCTATAACCATGTAACAAAGCTTTTCTTTTTATCATGGCTTTTTCTGTTTTGATAGAGTTAACCTTCCGTAAGAACGTTTTTCATGAGTCCACTATATGCTGTTGTAGTTACTGTAGAAATTAATCACTATTCCACCTTCCTTGGGAAAGAAAGATCTGCAAAGGGAAAATTGAAGTACTTGTGCAGAAGCTGCTGCCTGCTGAATACTTTACAAAAGAGTCGTTTGATCTTGGGTTTCATTTTGTGTTAGGTATCATAGGCGTTTGAAAGACTATGTGTGTAGAAAGAGTTCACAGTTTAAACAAGGGGAAAGAAAGAATGTTACGTCAAGGACTCGCAGCAGACCAGGCTGTCCTGTACCTTTTCCACCATGAAACATTGTCACTGTTGGCACAGGAAACATCGGTGAAGAGGAGCAGCGCTCGGTGTGTAGTGTATGCCAAACTGCCGGGCACTGAGCATTAATGACCAAGTATTTTAACCTTTTTTTATTTTATTTTCTTGTTTCCTGAGCTATTTACTTTGGAAAAAAATTGCTTTGGAAACATAAACTCTCTTTTCGCCTCAAATTCTCTCATAATTCCATGACTCTAGGATTTGCAGATTTAAGGAAAATGTGCTTATCGTTGGGACATTTCTTATAACATTGAGTGAGTAGAAGTATGGCAGGTACTCGCATTTAGATTTCCTAAACGTACAGAGTTTGGAAATCCCATTGTAGTCAACAAAAACTCTAGTCATGGCCAGGCAGCTATGAATGTTTTCTGAGGTGTCAATTACAGAACAGGGCAAACTTTTGCCATATGAACTGTGCTCTATAATTGATAGTATCTATAATCTGTTGGTAGTATGTTAAAAAAAAAAAAAAATAAAGTGCCAGGTTGCCACAAGCAGGATTCTCTGAGATCCATTGGGATATTTTATTTTTCTATACTTCCTCATACAAAACTGGCAGATGATACTGGCAGTTTTCCTTCGCGTAGTAAAAAAAAAAAATCCGATGAACTCAGTAGATCCAAAAAGCCCTCATCCTCTGAGCTATCAGAGCATTATCAGCTGGCAGTTTCTTGTGGGCATCATAGATAGAAACGGGGTTTAAGGGTGAATTTGAAGAAAAGGGGGCTTTCAGGCAACAAGTAAGGTATTCTATCTGTAACAATGGAGGCATGGAACAAAGTGAAAAGACATTTATGTGAATAATTGAGAAATGGAAACTACTGCCCTACAGAAATTTAGCGTAGGAGGAGGAATATGAAATAATTAAAATGCAGGTGTTGTTCCCTTGCATTCTTGGGTATTGACATAAATGCGAGAAACCGACAGAACAACTTTGCTGCAATTCCCAAGTCTACGTTTTGCATCAAACATTTGATATTGTGGATGATTTGTTTTATTTCATTTTAGAATTGGCCAGTCCTTTCTGGGGTTATCGCTAGAACTTGGGAACAGATAATATGACAATGAAAATAATACTTTACTGATGCTGTGCTATTTCAGGGGCGATTTGTCAAAGTGTGAAAGGAGTTCCTGAGTGAGGGACACAGGCCCAAGTTCTGTACCTCCATCCATCCCGGACGTAGAAGCAATGAAAGGAAGATAGAGGGTCCATATCCCATGGATCCCTGCATGTAAGTGTAATAAGTACTTTGTGTAACTCGCGTATGTCACAGTACACCCGAGTCAGTGTTACGCTGGGATTCATCCTGACTGGAGCGAGAGAGGTATAGTTATCGAGCTGTACATTCCCTTTCCTAGCTCCACACCTCTGAGCTACACCAAGCCCAGCTTAAGATACAGTTCACAGGTACAAATAAAATACTTAACAGTTTTTATGATAAAATGTAGCTGGTGAAGGCACTGTTTTGATGAAAAATTTTAGCTAATGGTATTTTTAAATGACAAATTGTGTGTGTGTTTATGGGGGAGCCTGAGGAACTACAAACATAGCTTCTTTTTCTACATTTTTTGAAATCTTTCTGTTTTCACTGCAATAAGTTCCAGGTAAGATCGTCAGTAGATGTATCAACTGTCTGAAGCTGGGTTAGGAATGAGTGCTGTTAGTTGCTTACCATGATACAGTTTCACTTCAAAAGCCGTGTGACCATTTTTAAAGAACAGTATTTCCCTGTAGACAGCTAACCAATCATCCGTGCATAGCTGAAGCCAAAATAGTCCTAATATTCTCTTTACTGCTACTACAGTATCTCTTAAAATGAAGGATGAGATCATAGTGGCATTTTGGTTATTGGTGCAGTTTCCTATTTCTTTCTAGAGCTTTTTTAAGCTCACACTGTCCTTACAGAATGACCTCCTGGGTTGCTGTGTGTAGCCATGTGACCAGCTGTTTACTGCGCTCCACTGGGCTAGTTTGAGTCATTTTGATAACCTAAGGCAACGTTTTTAGCTTTCTGGTGTATCAGAGGGTTCAACAGTGATTTGCTCACATACTTGGGCTGAATCCGGTACTGGGTAAGAATGAAACATGGCAAAAAGCACTTCAGTCAGGATTGATCATCAACTAATAAATGAATGCCAGGACAGTTTGTTTTCTTCTTAGTGCTATGAGTTTGTTAAAAAGAAATACTGTGGGTGAGTTCTTTTATTTTGCACCAGGTGAGGATCTAACAATATCCTTCAGTGAAGAGAGCTTGAAGCAGAAGTATGCTGGCAGGCCCCAATAAAGAGCTAATGGAAAAAGTTTATTTACAGTGATGGATACCTCATGGTAGTAAACACTACACTTAATAGTATGATAATTGCCCGATAGTATGTTTTTATTTGCTACTATAAATCAACTTGTTGCAGTATGTTTAATATTTATAATCCCACATCATTATGATGTGCTTCTTTGCATATCAAGAATTTGGGGGAACATAAGGTGCATTTTGTTATATTCACTGGTTTGAGAGTTCCAGCTGATTTTTCATGTTCTTGAGTTGCAAATGCCTGGGTGTCATGAGATAGTTTATTGAAAAAAATATAGCACACTGTTCCTATGCCAAATATTCTTTTGGAAAGCTATTTTTGCTCTCACCCCCAATAGTAACAAGAAAATACTGCACTATGAGTTATTTTTAAGTGGATGGAAATAGCATCCATATTATTTCAAGCCACTGATGTATAAAATCTTTGTAAGAAAAGAGCGGCCACTTGTTTATTGCATGTTGTTTTCTCACATTTGTTTATTCTTACATTTTAGAGAAGTGTCATGTGAACAAAAATTACCATTCAGGATAATTTGTAAGCGTCATGCATTCTCACGTACCAAAAAAATCATGTTTGCGTATGTAAATCAGAATGACTATTATTCTTCCCTTTTATATTGTGATTAAACAAAGCAACAAAGCTCTGCATCCTTGATTCTTACAAGTTGTGATCTGTACGTTAGAACAGGACAGTTCTCTAACACTTGCAGAATCAATCTCACAGAATAATTTTTTCCCTTTATTAAGAGAAAAAAAATGAGGATGGTAGAACTCAATGAAAGCAGTGAAAATGTATGCACGTTATTTTGTGTTCCTTCATTAAGTTTTACAGGTGCTTGAAATATTGCATCAGGAAAGGTTTTGTAGGTGATGGAAAGTCAGAAGGTGTTGATTGTATCACTGAGCTCTTAAGTAAAGGGGGCTGAGTTTTCAACTACATTGTAAGGGGTGGAACATAATTTTCCCTAATATACAGCTGCAATAGTTGTGCAGGAGTTAAGTGTAGTGCTTATAGTAGATGAGAGTTTTATTCCACTGGCACAATTATTTATTTTCTGTTAAAATACCTTAAGTAGATACAAATAATAAACAAAAGTCAGAAGTAACTAGTATTTTCCAGTATTTTATGTAGGTACAGCTAAAATTTAATTAAATCCTCTGTATGCTTCCACTGTGTTATAGGCAGCGTATGACTTCAAAGACAGCAGAATTTGTACCATATGTGTCAGTAGTAGCTTGAGAACTTGTAGGATAACATCTTAAATGCAGTTACAGTCTGTATTCCACTTCTAAAAACTACATTCTTCAAAAGAAATTTTTGCTAGATGCTGTTATGCTCTTCATTTCAAGAGTAGGTGCTCCTAAAAGCATTAAAAACAAGTGGTCAACTGCCTTTAGTAATGTTTTCTTGTGAATTTTAATTCATTTTCTAGATACTTTTTATCTGTAATTAGCTTCACTCTCTATTCGATAGACAGAATTAATTACTTCTATAACTAGTGAAGTAGTTCTTGGAATTGCCCTACAGTTGAAATATAGGAAAGAAAATGTGTTAGGCTGTACGTACAGAGGTTAACTTCTAAAATAGCAGACTGTTTATTTGATGGATAACATTTTTTTCTTCCCAAACTGTATCTAATCAAATCCTTACAAAGCAATGCCATGCATTCAATGCATGTCCCATAATTCTCTTTGGAGACAGTGCACAGCTGCTGCAGTTAGTATTAGCTGCTTCTTATGGCTTGGTATTTTCTTTCAATAAAAAACACAGATGGCAGGGTGTCTTTCACACCATGATTGTAAATATGAGCCTGGTTCAGGTGAAGAGGTGATGTAAGTACATGTAATTCTACTTTAAGTATAAAAATCCCACATTGAGCTCAATTACTGTCTGTTTTTCTGTAGTCCTTGAGATGTCCAGACTTGATCCAATGACAGGAGTGACATGAAACGTACATTGTTGTGCATCTTAGAAAGGACACTGGCATCCTTGGGCTATAAAAACAATAACATAGCTCTGCAGGGTTTAACTTCTTGTGAATTTAGTTCTGTCTGTGTTTGTAAGTGTAATTGTTACAGCTTTTGTTCTCTGTTCTTTTAAGTGCATGAGACTTCTTAAAACCTGCCACTTTCCTCAAGTTTGCTTCTGCAGTTTGCTTGTTTCCTTCTACTTGCACCGAAACATCCTCTTTTGGGTGGGAGGGGGAGACTTGGAAATTATTTGCATAGAGCTTATGGACTGCTGTTTTATGAGTTTTCTTGTTGCTAATTTTAGGGTGAAAGCGCAGTGATACCAAACATCATCACAGACATCTCTGATTCTAATTTTATTTCTCTGTTGAAAAAGAGTAATTAAAGCACATCTGTTCTGAAGAGTAGGGTATGATGAGGACTTGAGTCGCACTTGAGCTAGCTCCAGTGTTGGAAGAAAGGTAGCTGCGCCTTCATGCCTTTGTAGCAAGAGGTTCTCGTAGAGCATTTTAGCTTGAACAGAGCCCTCTGAAGGTGCAGTTGCGTTGCTTTCGGGGCCCAAACTCAAGCTGTGACAGCAGTTTGGTCAATATTAACTTGAAGGCCTATGCACCATGTTTTGTTGTGATGCGTAGACGTGTCCTAATAAGAGTGTAAGGTCTTACAGAAGTCTGTTGCAGAACTAACAAGCATTTAAGAGTTTCCATCAGGTTGTACCATGTGTTGCTGTCTAATACCAGCTCAATCTACATCCAAGTTAAGCAGGAGGATATAGAAACAGAATCTGATGGTGACTCAGAGTCAGAGGAATATAGACTAGGGACTGACACAAGCACAGAGCCTATTATGGGACTATCATTATTATTAGAATTAGTGCTGGTGGATACGAACTTTCTTTGTCTCTGGACAGTCTCTCCATTACTTTTTACGTTATTGAAGCAGTATTGGTGAATCTGCATGCCACAGAAATTTGTTGACAACGTTTAATTCAGTTGACAGTATAGGACCTGTTACGGGTTTTCCAGGCTGTTTTTCAGGCTATTTTAAGTACCGCATGTGCTGAAGCTTCCATCATTTCTTTTAAGTAGCTTTCTCAGTTCAAAATACCCTACTTTCAAAAAATTTAACAAGTCTAACTTGAAGCTAGTTTCCGATTGTGTCTTGTATTTCTTCCTTCCTACTTCTCTCTAGGTCAACTCATTGCCCCTATAAAGACAATGGCAAAACTCCCATTGAGTTAAATACAGCAATTTCAACACTAATATTTATACCATTTAAAAATACGTAGGCAGTACTCATTTCCCCCCAATTTATTCATAAATGTGTTAAACTATGGTGTCTATATCTGAGTTTTTTTCAAAGTTCTGGTGATTTTTCATTTGTCTCTGTTCACTTACAATTTTTATTATTCTTCCATGAATCCCCCGTCATTAATTTAAATCTTTCTGGTAATGAAAAACCTCAGTTGAAGTCTCCATGTATGCAAGTGTGTATCACTTCAGCTTTTTATTCTTACTGCCAGGCTCAGTTGCTAACTCATAGAGCTGCTATTCACTCTTACCTTGCTAAATGTTTTTTATTTAATTTTTTTTCTACTGCAAAAGCATTTCAGATAGTTTTCTCTGCTTTTGACTTTTTGCAAATTTTCTAAGCTGAAGGCTGTTTTTTTTTATCCTGCTTTGTCACTTTGCCTTCTCTCTGATTCGTTTTTAAAATATTTTTATCATTCCTCCTTAAAACTGCAACATCTTCTGAGGGATTTTTTTTCTTAGTGTTCATTTTCGTGTTGGTTAATTTTTATTCTAGGGTACATAATAAAAGAGCTAAAAATCCAGCCTGTTGCCGGTCTTTGTGGAATAGTCTAGACATGACAGTCCATTACATTTGCTTTTGATTACTGCCTCTTTGCATTCTGTTTGTTAGTACCGTGTATTTATTTTGAGACTGTATGTGCATGTACCTGTGGACTTCAGAAGGATGTGCAGCCTATGGACTTGGTATTGGGTGGGTGTCCAGGAAACACCAATAGGATGGGATTTCTGTGGCGCAGTTGAGATTGAAGGTGTTTAACAGCTCTTACGTGGCATGCATTTCCATTCCAGGGTATAGAAGGATTGTTATATTTTAGCTATAAAGTTAGCAAAGGTGATGTATTTCTGTGAGACTTTCTATTCATCACTGGAAAATTTTAATTCTTGGCATATGTGTTGATCTGATATCAAGCAAAGATGGTATCAAGGAAGTTTCCAAGTCTGCTCGCTGCTTAGAGACAAATGTCTTCAGGAACAGGCAAGTGCCCATTTATCAACTTGCGTTCTGTTCTCTACTAGTGTCTTCAACAGGTGAGTAGGAGCCAGCTGCTTATGCCTTTCAGATGCTTGGTTAGCTAAATGACAGCATTGTGTACTTTTGATGAGAAGAATAATTGCTGTGTATTTCTGATGTGTTGTCAGCATGTTAGTCCATAACACCTGAGAGTCTCACCTAATGTTCTGCTTAAACATAATCTAAATGAGAAAGGGAATGGAGCTATTTTGATAAACATACGAGAACGCTTAACCAGAAAGTTTAGCAGCAGTCCCTGACCCCAGATACGAATGGTGCGAAGACTTTGGGTGGCTACCTCTAAAACTGGTTGTCACATCTGTCCCGTCACCTCCATCTGCCCTGGGCAGCACGTGGCAGCTCTGTACACCTGAGATACAGCTCTGAGGAGGGGACAGGGGTCAGTTCACGGTCTGAAACCGTGCAGCCTTTGCTGCAGCGCACCCAAGTTAGATTTTCTGTTTGTGGTGTGAAGACATTTAGGGGAGACTGGGGACACAAAAACTTCTAGAGCAGTACGGATAGACTGTTCTGGGCGCAGGGAGCCAGTGCTGGTGTCGTGTTTTCCTCGCTGACTCTTGCAACAGTTGCTGAAAAGAACTATTGCCCAGAGTTGTTCCCTAGGTTTGTCTTGGGGGAATTTAGCTGGGTACCTTCAAAAGTAAGTTGAGAGGAGTATTAAGAATGAAGCGATACGGACGAACAAGGTACAGTACTTGTGCTTACAGTCTGTGATATGGCACTGCAGGCAAACCCATACAACTAGGCTTTATGTCGTCAGCATCTGTTTAAAAAGACAGGAAAGCACTTTGTTGCAACGGCTGACTTTTCTTTAGCCCCCGTCTCTGAGGTCTTCGGGTTAGCTTTTTGCACAAGACTTTGATTGAACTTCAAGTAATAGATCATCCTTGTTTCTGTGCACCCCTTAGCACCCGATAGCATTTTTATTTCAAAATCAACTGATGCAGCACTAAGTTTTATAGACTCTCATCCACGGCCTCTCTAGCACATATGTGTGAGGGAGGGCTTTGCCAGTGGATCTCATGCTCTGGAAACTGACCTAGGAGGGAAGGGAGCAAGAGAAAGATGCAGTTCCCTGTCTGGAGAATGAAAACTTTGTGGATTTTTTTGGCGATTTGTAGACATCAGAGTTCTTGTGCATCTTTCCCCTTTACCACCTCCCTCATTACTTGAGAGGGAGGGAAGTAGACTCCAGAACTGTACTCTGCGCTTACAGCTGTGGAATAGTAGATGTTTAAAGGAAGACTTCCCATCTATGTGATTAAACGCTTTACCATCTAGCATGGAAATTTCTTTTATTATGCATAATTTCACTAAATTTGATGCCTCAGTTATTTGCTTTGTCTGCTCTTGCTTTCCAAATCACCACCTCTTCTAAAATACTTTCTGCTTCTAATTAATTCTCCCATGTTTTCATTCATATCCTTTCAAGATATTTACTATTTATGTCATGGTTTGAGATCTAAGGTAATAACTTAAAGTAACTTAAAACAAGCCCCAAACCCATGTATTAATTATCTCTTCTGTGAAGGAGGTATTGATAATATTAACTGAGGAATTTAGCAACAGAGGTTGAAAATTCATTTTACAGTTCAAAGAGGAATAACTGGTCATGTTCTATCAATTTTGTGTACGAATTTTGTATATAATTTAGATTTTGTGTCTTCAATGTATAGATTGTGAAACTTAATCTACCCCAGCTTTTGTTTGGCTTGCTTTGTCAGTGCTATTAGGTTATTCTATAATTTTTATTTGAAATTTAGAAATTAATAGTTCTAGATTTCTTGTAAAAACAAATTTAATTTTGAAACTAATCTTTATTTTTGGGTAAAGAAGTGCATTGCCTCTGGGTTTTTAGGTTTTGTGCTATAGGTTGTATTGTAAGTGTGATAATTTCTTATAGGCTCATAGTGGGGGAACTCAGTTTGTCCATGTAATGCTGGTCTGTTCTTCATAGGCATTTTAAATTTTGATAAGCTAGTTAAACTCCTCTGCATCTGATAATTTTTTTCCAGGAAGATATTTCCTTCTGGGGGATTTTTAAGCGTGGAGCTTTCCTTTTCTCTTTCCCTAAGCTCCATACATCTCTAAATGGAGTTGTTTATGAACAAAAAAGTTTGGCAGATTCAGTATGGGTGGAGTGCCGTTTAGATATCTGTCTTGAGAAACAGGAGTTTACATAAATCTTACTTAGCTAAATTGTTGGGTAAGAGCCAATTATGTATAGTAGAACTGCTTTTTTAAATCTTAAGCTGTATGCCTAAACTTGTCAGGCCTCATGGAAATTGTATAATTCTCTTTCTCTCATGTTCTTTATGTTTTGCATATTATCTGCGAAAATTCTGTAGTGCCTGTGAGCAGAAAACCTCTGACAAGTAAGATCACTTCAACTTCTAATCAACTTGTGAATTTATACCGCAGAGTAATTTTCCCTGTAGTGCTTTGGAGGATGCCTTCTTGGGTCAAATTTTGACCAAGTTCATTGAGTCTTTATATAATGCAATGCAAATAGTGGGGTTTTGGTTGTTTGGTTTTTTTTCCCCCGCCTCTGCTCTGTGTCCACTCTAAATTTCCCCTAGCTTTGTAGTGTCACAAATAGTTTTTCCTGTTTGTTCTGCACTGGCTTCTTAACTGTTTTGCTGCTCTTTACTCACCGCCCTTTTTCATGTCAGCTGCCCCAGAAAAAATCTTCCAAGTTATTAGCAATTATCTTGCCAGTTGCTAGTAAAGTCAGTTCTTATCACCCCTGACAACTGGCTATTTATTTTGGTGCCTATATAGGAATTTTGGGCTTCATACTTGCATATGCTGTTGTATACCACTGTCATCACAGCTGGTAGCTGTCTTGCAGTACTTTGATACCTGTTTGCTTCTTGGGTGTTGTGAACAGTGGGCAACACACTAAGTTTGTCGCTAAATTTACAAGATTTTGCTAAAAGGGGCCTGAAGTCTTTGTTATCTTCAAGAAGGAAGGCAAGATCATGAAAAATAATTATCCAGTGCCTGATACTTCTTAATTACTTGTAAATTCATTATTTTAGACTATACCCAAAGTATATCCTGCCAGGACAGTAGCCTACAGGTTCTGAATATAATTTTATTAGCTTCTTTGAAGCAGTCTATTACCTATTTAAAAATACTTCAAAATGTAATTATTTTAATTATTTTTAATCCTACAGGATACATTGCTAATTATTACTGATATTATAGATTTATTTTATTACATGGGGTGAATTTTGTCTGACTAGTTTTCGGGGTTTTAATTAAAAGTTCTAATGGATTTATTATTAATGGCTTTGGGCTCTATTAACTGGAATGCTAATCAGCTTTTCTGCCCAGTATATTCTGTGGGAGACATGTGGGCAATCGGAGAAATGATTCAGTCCCTCTCAACTGGCTGTTGAGGTGGGATGATTTACAGCCTTCCGCAGAAGGCTGTGACTTGTGCTGGCTTCTCCAACATGGAAGTAGTATTTGATAATCAAGGCTCTCGTACAGAATTTGTCTTCCACAGTGAATAGTTCTACCAGCCAGGATACTGCAAACTGATGTGACCTTGAAAACAGTTATGTTTATGAATATAATTTTACTCCAAAAGTGACCAAACTCGCAGGCAAGTTCTGGCCAATGTAGATTCTGGAAGCATGGAAAGAGTTTGAAAAATATGGGAATTGGGGAGTGGGGAAGTGGGAGAGGGATGTGGGAGCAGAAGAACCAGAGAGAGTTGAGGATGCGGACCCAAAAATACTCAAGGAGCCTCGGGGCTTACAGAAGGAGGCGGCGGAGAGGTGTGGGGCTGGATGGAAGGGGTTCGTGGGGTGGAATGAGAGGTCTGGAGTGGAGCTGTAGTGCAGAACCAACGAATCGTGCCCAAAGCCAAACCCGAGTGCTGTGTGTTTTTTTGGACAGGAAGAGCCATTGATGTTTCTGCATGGCTTGGAGCGTGGGAGGGGAGAGCAGAGAGCGGAGGAGCTCTGGCTCTGGTCAGGCAGCCGCGCTCGGGCAGAGGGTCGGGTAGTTGGGAAGCACCGCGGAACTGTTGCTTGTACCTAAGCCAGGGCTGCAGCGCACACCAGAAGGGACAGGGCATTAGGACGTTAAGAGCATCAGCTTCTTTGTAGGTCTGCCTCTGGATGCTGGGCACCGCAAACTTTTCCTGTCTTCTGGTATTATTTAATAGGCTGTTACATCTGTCATAAAATGCTGGTGCTGCAGTCTGAGTGAATAAAAAAGATTCTGTGGTTTTAAAGCTGTACATTGCTTATTTGAGGCCTTACATTGCTGTGCTGTGTTTCCATACAAGTAGACTAGATGATGACTTAATTAAGTACTTTTCTACTAGTAAAATTGTGTCCATTCTAAGGTTTGTAGTCAAGTAAAAGGCTTGAAGTAGTGAAGAGGCAGCAGTCTGGAAGCGGGGATGAGGTACGAAGGGCAGAAGGTAATGACCGTAAGGTTCACTCATAAAAGGTTGGAAGCCACTGTGCAGCCTTGTTTTAGACACTTGAAAAAAGTAGGGGGGCACAGAGTAATCTGTGTAATGCTGCTGAGAAAAACAAGAGTTACTGAAATATTATTCATGCTGAAGATGGGGATAGTTTGGCAGCCTGCAGCCATCTGGTTATAGTCAAAATGTCCGCTAAAGAGGCCTTCAGATCATACACTGACCAGAGATACTACAGTTCTTTCCATTCTTTCACCTCTTATATACATTCCCATGAAGAAAATACTTTGAAAGAAATGCTGGGAATTCTGACATTTTGCCACATTGCACAACAATGATGATTAGAAAAAAAACAACAAAACCCACAAAACCTTTACCTTATTAAGATATATTTTTGAGGCCTTCTGATAATTATGTGATTTAAAGGAGCCCAAGAGATATTTAGCCGTCCAAATCATATTGAATGTTCATAGGAAAAAGAAGCGTAAGTGCTCCCATTGTCTACTTCTGGAAATTGCAGAAGGTGTTGGGCTGCCTGGCCTGGACATCTTAATGTGTCGGGATGTGCTAGTCTGGCTTTTACCTTCGCTCTTTAACTGCAGTTGTACTCTTTTCTTATAACCTTCTATCTGTGATGAAGCCCAGAACATGGAGCACCTGCACATCTGAACTCAGGGGAAGAAAAAAAAAAAGACAGTCCTATTGAGGTAAGTTCTTTATGAATAGAATCCTTCTGTGCTAAAAGTATATTAATGGTTGAAATGTTGTCTAATGTTGAAAGCCAATTTAACAGAAAGTTTGCTTCTGTAAACCAATTTACTGATTAAAAATTGCGTACTCTGCCCGTCACCTACATTACAGCGTATTTAACTCCTTCCTTGATTTCTTTAGACAAATGCAAAGTGACATCTTAAAGGAAGAGCAGCTATTACAAGCACTCAGGACTTAATGCATTGACCTGGGTTGCCCTCCGTGACCTTGGCGGTATAAGGCAGATTAGTAGTTCAGTGCCTCTTTCTGTTCCTGTTTATTTCCTTGGAGGTATAGATGTTGTATTCACACACCTTCTGATCTGTGAAGTTAAAATTAAACAATTTGCCATCGTGTCTTGCAGTGAGAAACTGAAGATCGCACTTCTGTGTCTGTGTACCAGACAATGTTTTGTCTTTGGAAAAAATTCTAGTAAGAAAGAGAAAGGTGAGACTTCTGAAGAGACTGGGTAAATGTGGGGAACTAAGTTTATACCTTTTGAAACAACTCAATCCTAAGTATCAAAGGAATAATTAGAAAATAAAGTTGTGTTCGCATGACTTTGAATTCTCAGTACAAATATTTTTGAAACTCTGAATTCAAATGCTGCTCTACTGTATAATGTTCTGATTGGAACAATCTCCTGTATGAGTCTCTTTCCAGTAATAAGTATAGCAAATTTCTTTTTAAGCCAGTGGGAGAAGTGAATTTATAGTTATTCCCTGCCAACTGCTTAAAAAGCTGCCAGCTAATCTATTTCTCTGCTTTTTGTGTCGAAGTTGATATCTATCTTGACTTGAGCTGATTCTTTGTGTAAAAAAACATGGTGATCTCTGGCGTTTTCCTCTTGTAAAAAAGCCCTCTTTACTGAAAACTTCTGAAACCATTTTTTATAATCACACAATTTGTAGTTGGAGCCTAAGAGCGTTGAAAGAGGTAGAATAGGACAATTACTACGAATTCATACTGACTGTTAGTTCAAACTGTCGGGCACAACAGTTACTTGGTTTTCTTGGTTTCAAGATAAAAATTTAATTTTTGCTTAACGGAATTTTACCCAATTCCATTGGTGAACAAACGCCAGCCATTGTGACCTGTACTGTTGTACTTGGGATATACTTGGTGTAGAGACAGTATATATCGCCTGACTGTGAATGGGTAGATGGAGGCAGAAGACGAATTCAAACAGGGGAGCTCTGTCAGTATTGCCTTTCCTCACTAGTGTGATGATCCCTGCCTGCCAGAGGACTTCTTCCCTTCAGCAGTGCTTTATTTAGGCTCTTGGGCCTTTTCTTTCACTTCTTGTACAACTTTGTCTGTATTTCTGCATGTTCTGGCCCATGTTCTTGAATTTTCTTCTGTCCTCACATTCTTATCATCACTTTTTCTCGTGAGTCATGCTTTCTGATATTGATCTACCTATCTTGTGTGTCAAACGGCTTTCCTTTCTTCCCATCTCTTTTTAAGATAGAAAAAGTGAATTTGGGACAAATTCTGGATGCCGTTGGTGCTTGACAGATTCAGAAAATACCTATTCTCTGCCCAGTTTGTCACAGACCTCCTTTATAATTTACGAAAAGGCTCTCTATGTTTCGGATTACAGAGAGAAATAGAAAGGTATTTTTCATAGTACCTGTTGTAGTATTTAGGAATAATTATTTAAAATAAGTAAATATGAGGAAGGCAACAATGGTTAGAAGCCATGGCTTCATCTTGCGTTCCAGTGAGCAGCACTGGTCAGGAGCATTACAAGAAAGAGGAAAGCGTTGTACCATAATAAATAACAGCATAGCATAATATTCCTTCAGCCTCCATAAATCCATCTGGATTTTCCATGTATGTTCTACACATCTGAACACCATCGCAATGAAAGGGCAGCTTGTACAGTTCCAGCCCTTGCAACTGATTGCTCCCCCGGGAGCACTCTCCAGTGTTGGTCTTGGCACAGGCTTATCCTAATGGGCATAATTTTCCTCAGAGTTTTCTGCAAAGCTAATTTTCAGACTCTTTATTATTCCCTTTATATCTTTCTCCTAAAAAATGTGTCTTTAGGAATTCAGGTGAAAGTATCCCAGTCAAGCAAATGTTTCTCAAAGATCTGTTCAAAACTCTACTTTTTAAAACAGAGTTTAAAAGAATACATGGAAAAGTAAATAGCAGGATCATAATCACTGTTTTGGTCTTTGCATTAGAAGTTCAAAATACAAAGTTGTCTACCCAGCCTGTCTCGGGATCAGGTGGATTTTCTTTTTGAGACTGTTATGTGAATATGGCAATGTTCCTGCTTTTGAGAGAGATGTCACTGTGTTCATCAGATACTTACAGATGTACTGTGCTTGCTCTCTGTACGTGACATAATTTGGGGTAATTGTTGAAAGACTATTTTGAACCTGAGCTTCAGGAGGCAACGCGGCGTTTTGGTTTTCCACATATCTTAAAAACAGAAGACCAGTCTGGTTCTGAGTTACGGAGGATCCTTTGGGGAAAGCTCACAAAGAACTGTGGTCTATTATTTCCAGCATGTATTATCAACCCTTACTTCTACGAACCAAATACTATCAGTCTTCTTCACACAATGCTGAAATAAATATGCACATAGTTTCAGGAGTTATTCAACAGAAAATTGATAATATATGAAAAGCGTGATTATCTTACCTGATAAATTGTGCCTGATTTGACTAATTTCAATTAAAAAAATCTTTATATTAAGAAGTACTTGGGTCACTGGCTGCAGTGTCCAACAACACTGTATGGGGAAAGAACCATTAGTAAAACAATAACTGTTTAGTTGTTTGATATTTAGGAAATCCATTCCTACCCACAAATACATCCTGATCTAAACCCTCTTCTTTCAAACCTGTTGTTTTTCGTATCCTGGTTAGAAGGTCTTCCTTTTAGCCTCGGCTGAGGCGTATTGTGCAACTTTCTCCTTCCTCTAAAAGGAATTTAACCTTTTGCAACCCTTTCTGGGCAGGGAGTTTGCACATCCCATCATGTACCTATCATTAATAATGCACTTTTATTCCTCAGCTGACAATTTTTCATAGCAGTCAAATTCTGAGTTCTAGCAGACGGTTTCAAGGCAGCATTCCTTTTGTTAAAAGCCTCAATCATATCTGGTGTTATTAAGGATAATAATTACCTCTGGAGTGTTAGAATAGTGCTGCTGCTTCAGAAATTTAAGGTGTGTTTTGCTACTTCATTCCTGATTTTATTTTCAGCTGTTTAGATTCAAGATGCAAGTGTGAAAGTGGCATTAAAGCTGTAGTGACCCAATTACAGTTATTGCAGCTGTTAAGCACCACTGTTTTAAAGACAGGCATTTAGTATTTGGGAAAACGAACAAAATGTTTTTGTTGACAATTCATCATTGCAATCTTCAATGGTCTTTATAAAAACCAACGCTTAGCAATTTTTTACAAATGTATGAGATTGTGTATTTTCTGATCAGACAACCACTGCAGTTCTGTCCATTGGGGATGCAATATTTCTCATTAATTGTTAAAGAATACGCAGAATTCATGTTTATCTTGACCGTATGACCGTATGTACATGCAACAGGCATCTCCTTCAACTTTTTAATTTAACTGCCCTCTAACTGCAAAGGTAACCTCTTGAATATCAGTGGGTATTGTGCAATCACACTGTATATGGATAGAAACCTAAGAAATAAAGGTTCCTGTTCATCTCAGTGGAGTGTTAGCTTTGCAGACAGATTATGGCGATTTAAATGTCAACAGAGTTATTTTACTTCTGATCATTTTAGTAAAAGCATCCAGTTAATGTGCTTACCCAGCATGGTTGGATATTCCATTCATCTGAAGGCACATTCCAGAGGAATAAGGCTGCAAGTTTTAAATTGGGGATGGTTTCATCATCTAAGCAGCAGGTTGGATTTCCTAGACTAACATCTAGACTCTCTGGAACCACAGGTTCAAATCCTGGCAGGCAGCCCTGCCAAGTGTCACACTTGACACTTATTTGGTCCCCAGCGTGTTGCTCCATGACAGCACTGCTGCAGTCTCGCACATGGAGCGGTGAATCAGCGGCGCGTTTCATCCCCTGCCAGTGGGGAGACATTGACAGCTCCTTCGTAAGGCCCTGGAATTGCCCCCTGAGCAGTGAAAGAGAGGAGAAGAGAGACACTAGGCATATTAGGGTGTGGGAAACGGACATTCACAAAATGCTGAACTTCCCTCCCCTCCCACAAAATATGAAAAGTGTTGAGAGAAAATAGAGTTTTTGCTCCAGAACTGAATATCTTTGGGTTTGGAAGAAGAATGTGGAAGTTCAGGTGGTACCTGAACTCAGTCTAAGTCATAGAGATGGCTGTTGACCTGCACTTTATTGTTTGGCGATCTCTTCCTACAGTGCAGAGGTCATATATAGAGGTCAAACAAACAAACAAAACCCTGTCCCAACTGAAAGCTGTTTGGACATTGTAACAAAATGAGAGTAAAGTTTGAGCTGTGCTAACATCTTTGTGGATTACCCTTTTTTGACTGGACATTTTGAGAAATTAATTATCATCTTTGATGAATAGAGCGAGATTCCTAGACTGCCCAAGTGACATTTCATAACCAGCTCGTGTATTGATTTTAATCTCCTTTGCCTCATAGTTTTGAAAGAAAATGTGAAGAACTGTGGAGAAGCCATGGGACAGCATTGTCCCGCATTCTGAACTGAAAATGGGCAGTATTTACTGGATTGCGGGGTGTAAATGCCTGTCTGCTTCTGTATCATCGCTCTTTAATTGAATGGTTCCATTCATTCGTAAGTTGATTGACACCCAGTAAGAGTTTGACTATACTTATCAGTTCCGTGCTTGAGTGCTGAACAGACAGATTTCACATAAATATTTTAATGTATCAGGTATGTTAGTTTCAATGAGTATTTTGACAGACTAAAACAAGAAAATATTTTAACCCTGCCCCATCCTTGGTACTATAACTGCTAAATTACTGTTCAAGTAGGAATTGCAATGTAAGAGCACTTCAAATCGTCAAGTATCATTCATTTAAAAATAAAGAAGAGTGAAATATAGCCATCTTCAAGTTTCGGGACAATTATTATTAAGCATACTGGATAACAGTGAGCAGAAAAAAGCCGCAAACATGGAAGATTGCTTAATATTTCCACAGAAGAAATACAGTATGTATTTATTTATTTAGCTTTTGTTATTTTATAATACAGCAGGTCCCTAATCATCCTGACTAGCACAGTACTTTATGTAAATACTGGAGATAACTGAAGGGCTTAATGAACATTGATGAGTCTGAAACTGTGGACTGAATAACAAGACTGGGTAGCTTCATGCCATTTCTTCTCGTGGTCTGAAATAAGCAATGAGTAAAGGATTAAAAAAAAAAAAGCGTGTGTGTGACAGCAGCAGCTTTTCAGAGGAGCATCATTTTAAGAACTGTTGCTATTGTCCAGATGGTATTAATTTAGCCTTAAAGTGCCTTCCATGGAGGTGTGGCTGTTCTCCAAAGGGTTTGGGGAAAGCCATAGAATCACAGAATGGTTTGGGTTGGAAGGGAGCTTAAAAATCACCTTGTTCCACCCCCCTGCCCTGGGCAGGGACACCTCCCACCAGCCCAGGTTGCTCCAAGCCCCGTCCAACCTGGCCTTGAACCCCTCCAGGGATGGGGCAGCCACAGCTTCTCTGGGCAACCTGGGCCAGGGGCTCACCCCCCTCACAGCACAGAATTTCTGCCTCAGATCTCATCTAAATCTCCTCTCTTTCAGTTCAAAACTGTTCCCCCTTGTCCTGTGGCTCCCCTCCCTGATCCAGAGTCCCTCCCCATGTTTCCTGGAGCCCCTTGAGGGCCTGGAAGGGGCTGGAAGGTCTCCCCGGAGCCTTCTCTTCTCCAGGCTGAACCCCCCCAGCTCTCCCAGCCTGTCCTCACAGCAGAGGGGCTCCAGCCCTCCCAGCATCTCCGGGGCCTCCTCTGGCCCCGCTCCAGCAGCTCCATGTCCTTCTTGTGCTGCAAGTCCTACACATTTGCTCAGTTGAGCAATTCTTTCTCTTTAGACTTCTGTTAGAATATGGAAGGAAAATGGCAGAAATCAGAGATGCTGTGGTTTGATTTGTAAGGGATGGTTGTCAAAAGGGCTGGTGTGATGTGAGGTCGTGGCTCCCTTCCGCAGCAGTCTGAGCACAGAGCTGGCCCAACATGGGAGTGAATGTGTCAGTTCTCAGCGGTGCCCCTATGAAACATGAGGTCTTACAGCGCTGCAGCGTCATCCTCCCGCGTGTGTCCGACCTCACCGCAGCTGGGGAGGTGAGTCCTGTAGAGGGGCTGTTGTGGGAGAGAAATTAGCAGGGTATCCAGAGTTGCGGGGAACACGTGCAAGGAGATGAAACAATAGCAAGTACACGTTTCTAGTTAAATAGACAATAGAATAAAAACAAGTCTGAAATAAAAGAATAATCTCGTTATTGTACGAGGTGTTTTAACAGCAAAGTGTCAGTCATTCCCAGACTTTGTGCTGTACAATAATGCTAGAAATTTAGCGGTGATACCAATTGCGCATATCACAGTGATCCTCATACATGATCACGCGTAGGTTCTTGTGTGTCTTCTTACATTCTGAAAAGTTTATTTTATTACTATAGATACATGTTTTTAGAGGGTTTCATGCTTGGGGAAAAAAGTCATTTTTTTTTTTTAGAAAAAGCAACTTTAACTTTCTATTAATACAGTAATAATTCAGGCTTTTAGATTATTGCTCCTGCACTTCACTAAAATGAAAATTAAACAAACTTCATCCTAACTAGAATCAGTTGCCACAAAAGTAAAAACCTAAGGAGAAGAAAGAGCTATTAACAGATTTAAGCACACAAGGAACAAGGCATTTTAGAGGAGATTAAAGTATGTGACAAGCATTAGTATTTCAAGGTGCTGCGATCTGCTCCTGGATTGATGGGCCTCAGAATGAGATGAGGCACATTAAAAGCTGAAATCATTCAAGCTGGTTTGAGACTGAATATGAGCAATTACCAAATAGTTAGGCATTAAATAAAATGGATGATTTCGTGAACTTGCAGTACAGAAGACTTCTTTGTATGATCAAGCATTCGGTCTTTGAACCTTTCCCTTGAAATACGAACTTTGTGAGACAACACTTATTGTGGAAACTGGGAAGTTTGAAAGCAACAGTTCCAGTTTTCATGTTGCAGTCTAGCACTTTGTGTGGTGAGAAAGCATTACTCACTAAGAAAAAAATAAACCATTAAAGTGTTTAACTTCAGCATTTCCGTAAGCGTTAGCCGTTTAAAAGTCAGAGCCATTAGCATTTGCAGGTCAGGAGTGTAAAAGATTGCCAGGTACTTCTGTCAGGCTTGTGTAGTAGTGAAGACTCACACGCAGACTCCATTAGGAGGCTTTTTCTGCATTAAAGAGCCTTATTCCTGCTGAGCATTAAAGCAGAATCCTCTTAGGTCCCGTTCAAACAGTTTGTCTGGACTGTAAATCGGGCATAGCAGTTTTACAAAGGGTTTTAGCCTAAAGCATGTATAACTGTGATTAAACAGCAAACGCAGCTTTCCACCGGTACGGCTGTGGCCTTAATTGGGATCCAGTACTGGGGCAGCCACTAAAACGGGGATGATAAGTGTCCAATTAAGAAGAAAATATAATTGAAAAAGTATTTGCGAATAATTGTAAATGAAGTACTGAGTGAGTGACGATGAGGAGAATAATTTTTCTTGTTTCTATGTCTTTTTTCCCAATAATGAGCTAAAAAGCAGATCCTTACAAGTATGATTTTTCTTGCACGTGGAGTGATTTGCTTTCACTGAACTCAGACAAAGTTTTGACATTGACCTAAGTAGAAGCAGGCTCAAAGACCGTAAAATCCTATAAACTCATTAAAAAGATACAAACGTGCATGTGTATTGAAACGTTAAAAAGAAGAATTTCTCTAATTAAAACTGCTTGAAACTTCGCTTATGAAATTAGAGTGAATGTAGTTCACCAAACTAGGTGAATAAAAAACACTTCTACAACCTTTAAAGCATCAAAACTGAATTCTTCATTACTGGGTTTGGTGTCAAAATGAAAAGTGTTTTCTGTAGTGCCAGGCTGTTTCAAAAGCAATTAAGTTGTGTAGTGAGCTAGAGGATGGATGAAGCCCGTTTCCCATGTCGTTGCCCTCGTAACTATCTGTGTACCTCCCACTTTTGGCAGCGTGGCAAAATTCTTTGTCTTGTCTGTAGTCTCTGTGTGCTGGTCGGCTGCCCGGTGCCTTCACATCGCTGCTTCTCAGTGAGAAGGACGGCTGGGGGCCTGAACGACTTCGCTGCCTGCCCTTTGGTCACTAGGTCCCAGCTTCCAATTTTTAAGCAACTCATCTGGTTGAGGTCCTTTTTCCTTGCTCAAATTTGGCAGAAATTTGGTCAGTAGTTGTATATGTTCTTTACTTGTTTCGTCTCAACTGGTAACTTGTACATTGAAGTCCGCAACTAATCATAAGTTCCTTGTAAAGTAATGAGCTAAAAAAAATAACAAAAAAAATCCTTACTGGTGTTCTGCTAATTCAGACTCAGTAAAAGATTATTTCTACTCATTATTACTAGCCAATTCCAGTGTTTATTGGCATACTGAAAATCTACATGGCTGAATGGTGTTTACTAAATAAAATACCAGTTTTGTTCTGAACTTCAGAGATGTTTTAATTTCATTAAGTACCAGTTTGACTGGATTTCAGCACCGAAGCTTTATCACATCTCTAAGTTGACTCCATTGTTTGACACAAGCTTTCCGTGTGAAAATCTTTCTTGGTCATCCACATGTATTTTTGTCAGATCTTTGAACTTACCAAGTTCTGTTACCACTTCATTCTAAAATCTGCGAACAAGTTACGTGATTTCTTGTGATGTACTGATGCAGTTGACATTATACAGGTCACATACTCCTATTAGATAACCGGGAAAACAAAGTCCCCTTGTGACTTCAGATCTTCAGCCGTTGTCTTCTTCATCTGGAAATTGAGTCCTGTGATAGTGTCACGTATCGACTCGGTGTTTTGTGAGCTAGGCTAGATGCAATGTCTGTTACTATGTATGAGAAGCAAAATGATGGAGGGAGCTAGAATAGCATTTAATTGCTATAATCATTGATTGTGATTTTACAAATAGCTCTTTCCTATTTGGGTGAGCCAAACAGAAAAACTAACCTGTGTGTCTCATTGAACATTTATATATTTTTCTTGTTTACAGGGACATCAGGTTAGCTTAGTAGAGTAGAATGTATTTTTTTATTGTTATTTCGGCCTGGTGGATTCCCTGGGGAGCCAAAATGAAAACAGCGCAAGCTCTCAGTGACATTTTAGAGTTCACTGTATAGCCTGTTAATGAGAATCATACCCTAAAAGTACGCTCATTTTGTGGGTAAAGTTAGAAATGTCAGAGTGGGTCTCAGGACATTCATGTGGCTTTAATCTCAACATATTTATCATAGTTGAGAAATCACGGCGTACTTTAGAAGCAACAAGAAATTCAGGGTTGCTCAGAGCCCAAGCAGATCATCAGTTTTGCTAAAAATTATTTATTGAGCAACCAGTGTTGAACATATGAAGCATTGTGCTGCAAGGGCTTTCTGATGTTTTGGAATACAACCAACACGTTGATCGCAACCCATCAAACTGGCACATGCAATACATACAAGAATAATAATTAAAAATCCCCAAAATGAAACACAATTATTTAAGCTGCTCTCAGGAAAAGTTGCTCAGGAATGTGCATCAGCACATGGAATACTATCTTTTTTTGGCCAAACCCAGCTTACTACTGAATTTCGTGTTCTTTTGGTAGTAGATTAACAGTTATAAATTGTCTTCCCTAGTACAAACATTGACTGATTGAAAAGTCTCAGTTGTGATTTTGACATTCATTTTTAAAAGCTGTTTCAAAAACCCATGTCTGAGTTGTTCCTGAGATTTCGCTTGCAATTAGAAATTAAGAATTTGTATTTTTTTAAATAATGCTTTCTTTAGTAATCTTTTCAGAATACTGTATTGATGCTGGATATGGGATCATGTTAAAATCAGATCCAGATTCAAATGTGGAATACTTTATTGGATAGGTGGCCTAGGTGAAGATCTTAGTTACATTTTCTTCTAGGAAACATAGTAAATTTGTTCAGGCTACAATTTCTTGCTGGCATCTGTGTGTTCCCATGTCTGCAGCACAGAACATTTAATATTTCTCCAGCAGAGTTTCACTATCAGGGGAAGGGCATCATTTAAGACTATAACCCATCAGAAAGTTTTCAAAACATCCGAGATTAATATTTTTTTTTTTTAGTGAAGTACTTTATGATAATTTCTTTTTTATGTTTCTGTGAGTTATAAAATTGATAAATTTTAAAACATTTGTGTTGAGAAATTCACTCTTGCTATTCCCTCTTAGAGTTCCTGTGCAAAACTTCCAGTTGTTACTTCTCCGTGGCTGTGTCTTGGGTAAGTCTTATTAAATAGGGACGGGCCAAGGAGACTGACAGGTGGAAGTAGGTGCCAGTATTGTTGAATTTTGCTGTTTGCAGAAAACAACTGCAACATGTAACTGTTTTTTTTTTTTTAATGATCTTCTGGGTCAGACTCATATTGGTGAAATAGAAAGTGCAATCCAGCCCTCAGTTTTGCTGGTTGTCTTTTTACTACCTTTATTTGTAGTGGTTAGTTTTTAAGATAGTTTTGAATGATATATTTAACTTTCTAGAATAGGTCTGTACCATTATACTAAAAGCTCGTTGTGAACAGCCTGCACACATTTGTTTCGTATTACATTGAAATATAGAAAATTGGAAATTATTTTTAAGTTCAGTAAAAATACTATTGCTATATATTGCTGAGAAGTGGCGTTGCTGTAGAATTCATGAACAGCTTTCGAGAGATTGTTGTGGTATCTTTAGTCTTGTATTTTAAGTAAAGAGATAGAACATAAACCGTATGCACAGAAGGTATGATTATTTTCCTACTTGCAAGTGTCAGCATTACTTCTGGCAATGTGAGTATTTTCACATCTGACCTTTCTAAACAGTGGAAGGGTGTTCTTGTCTGTTTTCTTGGGAGCTGGCTTCTTTAAAAGCAAATATTGTATCATCTCGATTATTCTGCACAAGCAGGTTGTACTCTTTACAGAGTATGTTATAGGAACATTATAATAATATGATATTCATATATTAGTGCTCAATAATTAACAAACCAGCCACTTTGTAGGTGGGAATGAAGTTTGCACAGTACAGCCCATTCCAAAAAAAAATAGACCTCTACATGAGCTTCTGCTGCGGCAGAAGTTAGAAGGGACAGAATGGAAACATACACTGTTAGAACAGCTTTTTTAAGTAAACAGTGCATTTATTCTGACATATTGCTTTATTTATGGATTCATTTCAGAACTTGAAAAAAAGGGGTGTTGTTTGTGATCCGAATCATCTTTTCTTTGGCAATTTCCATCGAGCTCTTGAAAAAAGGAAACAAAACCCCACGCTGGAATTCTGTCTTTATGCTTTGATCTAACGTGAAGTCAGTAGAAAAGCTTTTACAGATATTACGGAAGTAGGCTGAATCTGTGTGAGAAACCTGAGAGAAAAACTCCTCTATTTTATAACATAATATATTAACTCTAAAGGTATTCCAAGATATATGGCCTTCAAAGAATAAATAAATAAATAGATAAAATTGCCACTGTCCCTCAGTTGGATCATGTCATTTAAGTAGGTATTAATAACCTAACTGCAAAGTTCTTGATTTGAAAGAGGATAGCTTTGAAGTTACTGCTAAAGTAATCTGAATTTAAAAAGAATACATAAAAATAACCAAAATAAAATAAGTGTTTATGTTTAAAGTAATTGTCTGAAAAGTAAAATTGAAGACTGTTGTCTATCCTGAGGGGCTGTAATCTGTAATTTCATTTTTTTTCCAAAAAGTTCTGGCAGTATCTTACACCAAGAATGTAATGCTGCTTCATGGATACCTTTTAGAATTGTTGTTCGAGTATTTCTCACCTAGAGAGTGTCTGTGGTGAAACCAGAAGCCCTCAAATGTAACCATTACATTTGTGGTGAGGAGGATACATCTGTGTCTTTCTGTGAGCATATTTCTGTACTGGTTTCGTACATTATGGAACGGTCTGGGTTGGAAGGGATGTTAAAGATCATCTCGTTCCACCCCCTGCCCTGGGCAGGGACACCTCCCACCAGCCCAGGTTGCTCCAAGCCCCGTCCAACCTGGCCTTGAACCCCTCCAGGGATGGGGCAGCCACAGCTTCTCTGGGCATCCTGGGCCAGGGGCTCACCACCCTTACGGCCAAGAACTTATGCCTCAGATCTCATCTCAATCTCCCCTCTTCCAGTTTGAAGGAGATCATTAAATCATCAAACTTTGTTTCTATACAATAGATTATATGTAATTAATAGTATCAATACACTATTGATTGATAACTTCAATTAGTTTTTCTGAAATCATCTCTAATGCCAGTGTTTGGGTAAAAGTTAATTAGCAGGACCTGGCTTTTACTTATGTTTAAGAAAAAAACACCCTAATTTATATACTAGATAGATAGTTTAAAAGAGTCACTGCTAGGCAGTCTAGGCAGGGCTAATTAGAGTTGTGTGAGCGAAGGAGTTCATCAGGTATTGCTGGTTAGAGCAGCGTGTTTTGGAGGGTTCCCTCGGGAGGAGCGGGGGAAAGCAGAAAGGAGCCGCGGCCCCAGACGCTTCGGTAGCGTGAGCGGCCTGGGAAGGGAACGGCGAGCAGAGAAACCAGCCCTGAGGTTTAATTCCTCCTGTGCTCAGGGAAAAAGGTGTTCCTGGTTCTCATAAACAAACCAGGCTGTATCCAAGAAGTAGCTGCCTCCATCAGCAGCTTTCTCTCAAGATCAGGAAAAAAAACTAAAGGCTCATAAATCTTAGCTTAGCCATTACCGCTAAAAGGGGAAGCGTGTCTTCCATGTGTGCTCATCTGATTTTGGATATTTATCCTTTACTAATGTTACGATGTTTGTTCTGGCACTGTATCCATCCAAAAAAAGTTGCAAGGTGGGTCTTTTCCCCACTGTGGCTTATTGCCCAGAAGCAGTGAGAAAGCTGGAGAGCGATGCCCGCTTCCCCTGGTACTCGCGATCTGGTTGTTCTGGGGTAAGGTTCGTTCTGGGTGTTTGCAGAAGCAGTAATTTCTGCGCGCTTCAGGCATTCTGGAGGAGTTCCTTGCATGATCTCCACCCTCGGAGCACAGGAGGGATGCAGTTAAAGCCACGCGTGCTCTTGCTTCCGAGTAAGTCAGGGAGACCAGGACAAAGCCCGTCAGGGAGACCAGGACAAAGCCCATCAGGAGCTGGGCTGGGCTTTCATCACCGGTGGATGCCATTGAGCTGGCACTGACTTCTGTGGCTAAGGCGTGTAGGATTGGCCTGCTAATCTGTTTAGCCAGGGAAAGTAGAGTGCTCCAGAGTTTCCCTCTGGTTATTTGCTCTGCCAGCCAAGCTGCTGTCATTCTCCACAACCAGTGCTTCAGGAGCACCAACAATACCTCCTTTGTAGCTTGCCGAGACAAACTGCAGTCATGTATTTCTGATGGAAGCACACTGGTGCTTTTGAAAACAAACACGTTTTCCACGTAATTTGTTTCATTTTTACTCCAGCTGTTTACTGAATTCATATACAATGCTGCAGACTAGGTTATCAGCTCATTTGAATTAATCCAGACTTGTTTGTGGTAAAAGATCCAGCTCTTCCTATCTTGTGGGGAGACTTGTCAGTGCGAGCACCAGCTTTTAGAATTTGTTGCAGTGATGTGGAGAGGTGGGTGCTTCTCTCGTCTCTCAGCATCTGAAACTTTATGCTAAATCAGTGTTCTCCACAAACCCACTGGCTTGATGTATCCAGCAGCTGCAGGGGGATCCAAGCGGAATGATTAGGAAGAAATTCTTGGCTGGGAGGGCGGTGAGCCCCTGGCCCAGGTTGCCCAGGGAAGCTGTGGCTGCCCCATCCCTGGAGGGGTTCAAGGCCAGGTTGGACGGGGCCTGGAGCAACCTGGGCTGGTGGGAGGTGTCCCTGCCCAGGGCAGGGGGTGGCACTGGGTGGGCTTTAAGGTCCCTTCCAACCCGAACCATTCTATGATTCTGTGACGTGGTGCCTTGGACAGAAAATGCAAACCACAGGGCTTGTGCCTGCTCAGGAGCTCTTCACAGGGGTGGCTCCGGGCTGGAGTCCACACATGAGGACATGGGATATCATCTTCCTGCCGTATGACTATACATCCTCAGCACCTTAGAGAGGAGACGGGTTCATAACGAATGTCTGCAGAGACTTGTCTTCCCTTCTTCTCACCGCTGTCTGAAGGGGATTCAGACCAGATGATAGAAAAGCTCTATGAATAGAAAGAATTCATATGGAGAATGAAAGCAGAATGTTGAAAGCAAAGGAATACAGAAAAGCTGTATTATATGAAAGGCTCCCAAGTATAACTTTAAAAACTATACAAAATCTTTATTTATAGGTTTCAATTTTAGTCATCAAACTCTTTAACTCCACAGACAAGAAGACAGATGAGATTGCTCTGGGAAAATGCTTCCAACATCCAGCCCTTTATATATAGCAGATGGCTCTAGAAACGTACACATAACTTTATTTAGAGATTATTTTTGTTTTGTTACCAATTACGTAATATATCGTTAAGTCATTTCATTTGCAATTGTTAACCTGAGTGTGTCAGAGTGAAGCCAGCATGGGAACACCTATTTTATTGCAGTTCCATCTTTATTTTTTGCTTTTAGATGTGTTACTGTGTTTCTGGTTACCGTCCTTATTGTGATGGTGAAAAATAATGTCTGATCCTACTTGCAATGAATATAGCCCCGTGTGTCTGTCTATTTGTTCTGAGGCTTTGGACATCCACGCTGCTGTAATTTACAGGCAATCCTAGTTTTTTGTTTTGAGACAAATTCTTGAATATACATCAGTATATTTTGAACAAGATGTAAACATGCACACCATCTTTTCAACTAGCTAGGGTAGAAATAAATAACAGTTCGTAAACTTAAGTAAGTATGTGCTTAAATAATTGTAAGCATCTTTCAAGTCAGTAGGACTATTTGTGTAGTTAGAATTTAGCATACTGTTTAAATTAGTCATATATTCCTGAATGAAGCCCTCAGAATATAAAACACAAGGTGAAAAAAAAGTCTGTATTTCATCTTCATCCCTCCAAGTCCCTCCGTGCCACTGAAGTGAAAGAAAATCCTAGAGATAAATATTCGAGGAGCAGGCTGACAACTATAATGAAGTTATGGGTTACGACTGGAGAATAATGACATTTCTTGAAATGGCTGTATAAAAAAAGAGGCAAAATGTGTCTAGTTGTTGACAGAAAGCACATAAAAGAGAAGAGCTTGAGACCAGTAATTTTTTAATATGTACAGCGTGAGTATTTTATAACAAAATTGCATTATACAAAGTATTTAAATGAAATACAAAAAATATGTTATTATATGGAAAAAATGGGTCTGATGCTTAAATATTTTTGTATCTTTTAAAATTATGATTCTTTTCTGTCATACGTGATCTTTGAGGAGACTGAGGTGTCCCCACAGAACAAAAGGAAACAAAGGAAATGTATTATTTATAAAGGTCGTTCATTATAATGATTATGGAAAGCAAACATTAACGCAGTCAGAGGTCCTGACTGCACTGGCTTAGGGAAAGGGTGGGGGACGTGGCAGAGTGGCAATTCTCAATTTCAAAGAAAAGCTCTTGAAAATTTTCAGCCTCCCTCAGCTGGAGCAAAAAGTAGAGGAGGGGAAAATAAACAGTTGCTGCTATCTAAAAACGTTACGCTTCTCTTCAGCCCTTCTTGCATTTTATATTTGCATTTGAGAACTTTCTGCCTTTTGAAAGAACATTTTTATTTGAGGAAATTGTGACATATATCAGTGGTATGACGCATCACTAACGGGTAGAAGCTTAGTATGACTAATTTAAAGGTTTGAGCTGTTTCATTTCCATATAATCAGTGAAGCAGATATTTAAACACAGCAGCTAAAATGTGTACTAAAAAGTTGAAAGACTGCCTTTTTTTGAAAGCGGTTCGAAAACTGCTTTTGAAAGCGGTTCGAAAACTGCTTTTGAAAGCAGTTTTTGTATTTTCAGGAGATTAGATTCTAGTTTGTCCCTTCGGGAAAGGTGTCATTTTCTTGTGTGCTTGTTTTTGTTTTTCATTCTTGCCAAACACTGCATCTCTAGTTCAATATTTTTATTAAAAACCAGGTTCAAAAATAAATTTTACTTTGGCAGTCTACCTTACCTCCGAAGAGTAAAATACTGCTGTTTGCTGTGCAAACAAAACGCTGGAGAAGCCTCTAAATATGACCTCAAACCTCCCCAACTTAAAAAAAATCTACAAGAAAGTAAGAGAGATTCCTTGCCTTCAGTATTTTTACTAGATTCTCTTTTAAAAGCATAGATAGCACTAGATAAAAATTAGCTTAACGAGATCTGCATATCTTATCATAGTATTTTACCTTCTAGAAGCTGATAAGAGGTTTTCCAAGAGTAAGAACTGCATGGATCAAGGCTCCGGAAATAAATAAGTTTTTTGTTTGTTGTTTTTGGTGTTGTTTTTTTTTTAACTCGGTAGTATGAGGTCTGAGCTTTCAATGGCCGTAACAGAAATAGAACTCTGTGCTGAAGTGTTACAGATCTCCCAAATACCAGGGTGTGAAGAGTGCTGGCTTAAGCACCTCCTGCTCGGGCACCGCAGGGTCTGAGGTACAGATGTGTGGCTTTGGGGAGGTCGCTCGCTGCGTCCCGCCTGGGTCCTTTGGCTTCAAGTGCAGTCAGTGTGGAGTATTATAGGAGTTGTCAGAAGTCTCCTAGGAGGTTTAGAGACATTTCTAGAGGCAGACAAGAGAAAAACCTCCTCTGGAACTTGGTGTCTATCTCCGGCTCCGTTCAGGTGGGGTCATTAGCAGACTCATAACCAAAGGCTGTGAAAGGTCTCATTCCTTCTAGAACAGTGGAAGTAGTTAATCTTATTTTTTTTTGTGGGAGCCTAACAGAGCATTCGCAGAGGGCTACGTTGAAGTCTTCAGCCTCCTGAAAGATCTGAAAGGTCTCAAATGCAACTCCCTGGGCGATGGTCCCGGGGCAGAGCTGGGAGGGTGAACGTGCTGGAGCCCACGTGCTGCCCACCCCGGGAGCTGGGATCCCAAAGCACGGCTGGCAAGAAGGCGATGTATTTTGCAACCTCAGAGCTGGGGTGCTCACCTGGGACAGATCGGGGATCTGCCTGCATATCCAGGTCTTAAAATGTAAAAAATCAAATAAATAAATTTACAGTTTAGAGATGAAGGGCCCATTTTCATGCTCTCAGAAAATCAGTGGGAGTTTACCTGTGAGTGAAGCTCAGATACGTATTTGTAGAACACAACTGAGTAAACAGAAATAAGTGAAACAATTTTATCCAGCTTTTCAGTTGAGTTTTGTAATGTTTATTCAGGCAAATGGCTATTTTTGTAAACTTTATTGCCCCTTTTCCTGTCACTTAGGGAATTTGAAATTTCATCCCTTTCAAAATTTGCCTTTTGGAAATAACACAGAGTAAAAGTGGAGATTTGAAGGAGGAAGATTAGAGATGCAGACACTATGAATTGGCAAATTTAATGGCTACAATGGGCAAAAGAGATTTTAGTGTGTCATAAAGATAAAATAATGTTACTCAGCACTGACATGAATAGGAATTTTTTCTATTTCAGCGGCCTTTGGGTCAGACCCTAAAATAGCAACAGGTGAAGAAGAATTAGCAGGCTGTGTAGCATGATAGGGAAAGCAAACAGACAAGAAAAAAGATGTCAGAAGGGGCAGAGCTCTACAGTGTTTTAGTAGTAAATATGAGGAATGAAGTACTGCTTTCCTGGAGGAAGATGGAAATTTAATTCTGATTTTAGTGAGACCAACCTTTCACAAAGACGATGATTCAAATATTGTTCCAGCTTACATTCCATAACAGCTGTCTTGAAATTATAGCAAGATAATAGTAAAAAAAGGTAACTTTAAAGGTGTTTTCCAGGCAAAAGTAGTTCAGTCCAAAGGCAAAAGGTCATTCTGTAAACTGGGACACGTTTCTGTGGTGAGACTTCTGCCCATTTGCAGTGGGATGTTTCTAATGATACTTTAATTCTTAGTTATTCAGTTACACGTGGATTTTTACTGTAACTTAAATGTGTTCATCTCTTAATTGCTGGTAATTGACCATTAGACTTTGTTGTATTTATTTCTATTCTCGGTTACAGTGTTGAAACGATCTTAGGTACAAGGAGGCAAATTAGGGATGAGTACGTTTATGTTGTCAAGGAATCTCGTCTGTGGTGGAAAGTTTATTTTTCCATGTGACATCACTGCTCTTCAGGTGCCGGTAATTGTAAACATCCCTTGTTTTCAATTCTTTGTCCCATTAATCTCATTAGGAGAATATCAGACGTTAAATCTTTTAAGTAGCATTAGAGTGTGTGTTCATCCATAACATATGAGAATGCCAGTCAGTTCTTATCACCTACCTTTTACAAAATGTTGGCTGTTTTGCAAGTTACTGTGCTGAAAAATGGGATTTGATTCCTTGAAGACTTGGCTGGCAAGGGCTGTTGTGAACTGAAAAAAAAATAAATTAGTATTCAAAATCAGAGTGACAGTATAAATTAGAGAGGAAGACAAGATGCACATGGGGGGGAAGAAGCCGTCTCAGCCTGTTAGATTCCCAACCTTTAGAAAGAGCATTTCAAAACAAGTTTGGCGTCTGGTGTGCAAGACCATCATGATACAACTAGTGGGATCCTTGTACGCGTTTGTGTTATGTGCAAGGTCATAGGATGCAGACAGCAAGTGCACAAGAGAAAGGTCTAAGGTGTTGCTTGTACAGCGTCTTATTTTGTTAGAAGAGCTTTCATCTGAACCCATAACCTAAATTGAATATAGCAGCTTGTTTTCCTTTAGGAAATAACTAATTTGTCAGGTTTTACTCGTTGTGAAAAAAGACTTCTTGTGTTGCCCTTCATGCTTATCTCTTCTGCCTTGCCCTCCTCCTTTCCTTTTCTCTCAAACCTATTTACACGTCCATTCTTACTACCTTCCCTTACTCAGCCTTGCAGATGAAAATTAATTAATAACTTCTAAAATACGAGACAGAAGTTTTATGCCTATGGTCTTTCCGGTCATTGCACAGCTTTACTTTGCTGTTTGTGTGGGGGTTTTTGCCTTTGAAAGATTGTAGTCTACTTGAGGCCAATTTCGTAACTTAGTAAAAAGACAGAGGCTTTTTGGTTTTACCATATGTAATGTAAAGCTTCTGTCTTGGAAACTAGCTATATCGTCTGCTGGTAGCAAAAAAACCCACCTCAAAATAAAACAAAAAAACATAAATAAAAGATCTCAGTGTAATTCTGTCATGGAGCCAGCGGTAAAGACCTGGTGCTGCTGTTCCCGACAGCTCTACAGCAGTGATGCTGAGGTTTGTGTCAAGCTTTCCTTACCTCAACATGGGCAAATATGTTCTTGCTGGTTGAAGAATTTTAGGAAGAAATGTGAACTATGATGGCTCTGGCAATTCTTTAAAAGGAAAACTTGTGATTATGCTGCGAAGAGTAATAGAGAGGGCAGAGGTAGCTCTGGCTGCGAATCGGGATGCTTTGCTGAAGCTGCTGAACGCAGAAAGGGCCTCGTGGGTGTATCTGCCTCTTTTCTTTGTCGACTGAGCAGTTTCTGCACTGCCTGAGTTTTCCTCAGTTAAAAAGCAAGTTGATTATTATAACATGGACTTTCATTCTACAAATATCATAGACCTTTGATCAAACAAAGACTAAAGGTAAAAAGTCTATGCTCTGGCAAATCTGTAAGTGCCTTGGTGTGTATTTTGTTTTGCCCCCCAACACATCATTTATGTTTACATAAAATCTTCTATATTTTCATAGAAGATGTGTCCAAAATAATTTGATGTTGTGGCTGCTTTGCAAAAGTAGTTTCACGTGAGAACTAATCTGTTTAAAATTGTAGGCCCTGCTGTTGTTCAGAATATGGATAATTCAGGAACTGCATTCCATGGACTAAAAAGACAAAATTTAGTCTTGCAAAGCCACCTGGCTGCAGTTGATAGTAAAATCTATTGTTAACCCTTTTTCTGTAATATAATTAAAACACTGCTGAATTATCTGGTTTGTGTGGGCTGGCTGCTCCCCGAAAGCACACCCCTTTGTGTCTAATAATCCCAGCCTTTGTGGATGGCTGTCCATGACAAGGGCTGTGAAACCTTGTTTAAAGATTTTAAGATCTTCTTAATCCCTTCCCTGATGAGACACCCATTGCTGAAAGCTGGGGGGGAAAGGTCCATCTGTCTTGCAACATATGTGTTTACACTGTAAAATCAGTAAATACAGCAGTGTGCTCACAGTGCCAAGAATTTCCTTTAGTCATAAATTGAGATACATTGTTTTGTTATTGTTCCTGGAATTTACACACATCGGAGGGACCAGTATCCCTAATTACCTAAAGCAGAAAAAGCCTGCGGCTCAGCACTGCAAGTGTAAAATACCACCCCCCCCAAAGCTAAAAATATTCTCAGTGAACGCAGAGAAGTACTTTTGAATGTACCATTTGAGTGGGCTTCTGCTTTCCACATCAAGGCCGTTATTCATTGCTGCATTTGCACAGTTGTACAATGGAATAGTACAATTCACCCCATCTACCTTTATGCCTGCGATTTCCATACCAAAATGAGCAGCCGGGGCTCCCCGTGGGTCATTGGAGAAGTAGACTCCCAACCAACTCCTCGTTTAGACCCTTGTTAGGTGCCTAAAAGGGGATGGTGTAGCTGTCCCAGGAATAAATCTATTAAAAGCAGGAGAAACACAAGCAGAGCAATATCAAGAATCATAAATTGAATTCTCTGGCACATACTGTTAAAATGTTTCTGATACTGAAAATCATTTAACTTCGTGTTATATTTGTATTTCTGCTTAGAAAACTGATTAAAAAAAACCCCAAACACACACTTTTTATTGTTCACTGGTGTTTGTGCAACTAAAGTGCCTAGGGAGTGAAGTTATGGAACATGTTCTGCTCTGCAGTGTTTTGTTCAGATTTTGGATTAAAAGTGTCCCCTAGATATGACAATTCAGTTTTAAGAGACAATTTAAATACGAAGTCAGTAAAACAGGGAAGCCTCTGACAACATACTGATGAAACGCATCCGTTTGGGAGGCAGTGGTACAAGAAAAGCTTTTTTTTTTTTTTTTTTTTTTTTTTTTTTTT